>JAUMHN010408174.1:0-14810 GCA_032360265.1 Heliamphora ciliata
TTAATTTACGGGCGACAACCCGAGGGAACTAAGCACCCAACCGTCTCAATTTACGGGGACTAACCCGAAGGACCTGATTACCTACGCTGTGCACGTTTTTGGACTTACACTGAGGCAACTCGTGCCAAATACACGTCATCTCGGTACATCTAAATAATTTTCTAAAAACCGAACTGTAACATCAACTACAAAAACTTTTTTGCAAATATCTATTATACATGTATATAGATCCATCCATCAACATGGAGATCAACCAACATTTCAAAATATTTTTTCCAAAAGCAGTTATACAACGCATGTATAAGCAAGAGATCCAATTCATGAAACCATGGAGATCAAACCAAAACATTTAAAAACATATTTTCATGCAAACGTTTTAGAAAGTGAGACTCAACCCCAAGGATTAGCTCCAAACCTCCAATAAACACATTTCTCCCAAAGTTTTCATAAAAACCTTCTTTGCAATCCATCCTTTGCCCAAGCAAACCACCTGAACCATCAAAACCAACACCAAGCACTCACACAGGGATTCAATCGACTTACCCTCCAGGTCCAGTCGACTGAACTCATGAGTTCAGTCGACTTAACTCACCCAGAAAATGTTTTTGAGCTACGGGTCCACTGATTTTTGCTTTCAAAACTCAAATCGAACCTCCAAACACCCAATCAAACACTCATCAAACACCCTCAAACATCAACACGCCTAAGCCTCGCACCACAACCTCGAAAAAAACCCCTCAAAATACACTTCCATCCACCAGAAACGCTGAAAAATAGTTTTAAATCAAAAATCAGATCTAAAACATAAAATCACATTTCGTGCGTTTTTAAATGGTAAAACAGCATAAGATTACATATAGTACCCTTATACAGCAGTAGAATCTGAGATCCTACCTTGTTAGGTCAAAAACTCGACACCTCGATCTACGTGCAAATCTGAATTTCGTCAAAATTAAATTCTATCCGGATGGATGCGTAGACCACGAAGCCAATAACAAGAATTGGCTGTTGGTCCATCGAAAACCAAGCCTCTGGCCCCCAAGAAGTTAGAGAGAAGGCAGAGAGAAAAGGGAAGAAACTTAGGAGTTAAGTTTTAAAAATATCTTTTGAAAATATCTAACTCAATATATTTATAGATCTCTAAAATATCTTTTTTTTAAATTTTTTGAAATTTGTACCATAACTCTCCGCGACCTTCGGGACCAACCCCGCATGCTTGAAATAATCAAAACATACATGAAAACTCATATAGGAATATCAAAGCAAAAATGCTAAAAAGGCGTCAAAATACCTAACATGCATATATATATCAAAATCAAACGGTACATGGGCTCACAAAAGCTATATTACAAGAAGAAAAAGAAGAAGAAATAAAATGGTAAAAAGAAAGATTACACTACTATAAAGAAAAGAAACTGGGAAGTAAAGTCCAACGAAGGCACATTAGGCTAATATCAAAAGAAAAGAAAAGAAAAAAAAGGAAAATAAATGCTAGCCAATTAAATTTATGCTAACAAAAGAAATTAAACAACACTAAAAGAAAATGGAGAAGAAAAAGAAGATAATGGAATACACTAGTAAATAAAATTAAACTAATACTAAAAAAATGAAAGGAACCAAAATATAACTATTTAATTGTCAAATATGAATATAGTATTGGCAACTATATCCATATTTATGTAAGTACATTATTATAACAATTAACAACATTGATTGGTTGTAATTGTCAACACATATTAGCACTATTTTAATGAATTAATTAAAGAAAGAAAATAACTAATGTGTTAAGTGTAAATGTGAGGAAATTAATAACTAAAGAGGTAAAGAAAGCAACTAAATTACATGAACTAAACAAGATTAACTATATAAATAGAAGAAAAATACAAATTGAAATTGAAATTTAACCCGGTTACTCCAAAAGAGAGGAGTTGGAGTTAGGAAGACCGGGGATCCAAACGAGGTACTTGAATCATGGAATCCTCAAATTGGGGAATGTGCTTCAATCCTAGATTTTGATTCCAAGCTAGGGCTTCAAATGCAGGTATTGGAGGTTTGGGACTCGATATTTCGACAGGGCTTCGGTGTCGGGGCTCGGAATTGCTCGGCGTCTCAGTAGAGCTTCACTCTCACAACCTCTCACTCATTTTCTGTCCCAAAAAATGTACCAGGGATACAGTATTTATAGAGTTCTTCAGCCAATGAGATGCCGCCACGTTTTAGGGACACGTCAAGCCATTTAGAGTTAGCTGTCGTTACAATGCAAGTTGGCGGTCGCCATATTTTTGAAAAGTTCCACAAAGTTCTATGGCAGTCTCCATAATACGAGTTGGCGGTCGCTATGATGAGAGGTGGCAGTCGCCATATTTGGCTAGGGTTTCCACAAAGTTCTATGGCGATCGCCACAATGAACCTGGCGGTCGCCTTACTTGGGAAGCAAGTTTCGATGGTTCGTCAAAATTTTATTGGTTTGAAGATTTTGGGTTCAAATACCGAGCTTGGATCACTTTTTGAGGATCGAATTGAGGCACTATTCTTGCTATTTTCATCATCGGATTCACCTAAGATTGGGCGGGGTCAAATTGGGGTGTCTACAGCTGCCCCACTTTGATATAATTTGCATAGCAACGCGTGAAACAAGTTATATCAAAGATCCAGAGACAACAGCTATTTGACCAAGCTGCCGATCTTAGGTCACAAGCACACAAGCATACCTATGATGTTGGTCGTACTCGAATTTTTATCGAGCTTCCTACGTACCCTTTTTTGCTAGGGATCAGATCAAAACGTAGTTCATGGGACAAAATGCAACATGATGCAGATATTAGTATGCAATATGGGTCAGTTTAAGGTCATGAGGAGGATGATGAGCCAGTTTAGGGTATGAGAAGAACCGAGAAGTCAGTTTAGGGTCATGAGGAGGACCGACGAATCAGTTTAGGGTCATGAGGAGGACCGATGAGAAAAACATCAAATTAACAGGTCGAGTTAAGACCTAAAAATTCAAAATGTGAGATAAAAATAATTAAAAGTCAAGCTGCGGCTTTAAGATTAAATTTATCGAGAAGGGTATCCACGAATTAATGAGGTACGAGATTAAGAACCAAGTTATGGTTTGAAATATGATTTATCGGAAGGAGAAAACATCTCAAAAAGATAAGGGTTCAAATTTTATTTTTGGAATTATTTCTAAACACAAAATTTTCTTGAAGTATTTTTAAAAAATTCCTGAGATTATTTCACACACCAAATTTTAAAGAAAAATAATTAAAATTTTTATGTTTTCTAAAAATTATCAATGAAAAAAGAAAAGAAAAGCCCCCAAACAGTGCCTAAAAAAAACCCTACAACCCCATGATGACCGTCAGACTTGGGTGCAGAGCTCAAGACATGAGGTGACTATTGACAACGTGGCGGCTGCCGAGACCAAATCCACCTGACATAGCGGTTGCTGGTTCCAAATCCCTACGACAGAGCGGTCGCTGTGTATCTCTTGGAGAACCTGGCGGTCACTCACATGCAACATGGCGACCGCCGACTTGAGACGCGCATAAAGGCTCTCAGGCGCGCGGAAAAGGCTCATTCGCTCCTTCCTCACTCTCCCTTTGTGAGTCTTATACGATGTTTACTCTTTTATTCGTGATCCCATTATTATTCATGGCAGGCCAAGGCCATGGGGATGATGACTTGGGGGCGCGACAGGGTCCATCTGTCGCTGGGAGCTCTTCCACGAGGACTCTCAAAGGTATAACTTCCAATCTTCCTGCTGGTGGGGTCACTTCCATGCAGCCCACTGCTGTGATGGATGCACTTGTATTCGAGGCGGAGTGTGCCTCTCACCGGGTTGCTGAGGAGGAGGCGCGAGCAGCTGTTGAGGCTCAGGCGGCTGCTGATGCTGCTGCAGAGGCCGCGATGGCTGACTTTTTGGACTTTGTTTTCCATGAGGGTCATCCAGCGCCCTTCGACCCACATACGTATGCTCCACTACCTCATCGCGTGGTTCCTCATTGGATGAGACGCTACGAGCCTCCTACCGACGCGGTGGCTGCTGACGTTCTACTCCGGGAGCCTGATCATCATATTTTGCGTCGGCGACCTTCAGTATGTACCTTATCCTTTCTGTTTTAATATCAAAGCATATATCAAACATAGACGCAAGCCTAGGATTCCCCCCATGTGATGATGATGTGATTCGATTATGATGATGAATGATGATTTATTTTGATGTGTTTGATGAAAGATTTTGATGATGTGGATGATGATTGGGATTTGAACTTAACTTTAGGTACCTATGTAATGGAGATTAAAACAGTAAGAATACTAGGATTTTTTTGAACAAACAAAGGAATGGGCAATTATTTTAGTAAAGAATACAAAATAAAAGTCTTGATTTTTTATTATTATTTTAAGGAAAAATACAAAACTAGGGAGGGAAATTTTTGTTTTTATTTTTGAGCATGAAAACTAAAGGGGTAAGAAATAGAGGCAATTTTGTCAAAAATCCTAAAATTTGGGGCGAATTTTACACAAACTCTAGAAATTAAAGGGGCATTATTCAAAAATCGAGAAAATTAAAAAAACTTTTAGGAAGATTTTTAGAAAATCCTAAAAATTTGAAGAAAATTCTAGAACTTTGAGGAAAATTTTAAGAGATTTTTAGAAAATCTTAGGAATTTGAGAAAAATTTTAAGAAAATCCTAAAAATTTTAGAAAATCCTAGAAATTTGAGAAAAAAATTTAAGAAAATGCTAGAATTTTGAGGAAAATTTTAAAAAAATCCCAAAATTTTTTTAGAAAATCCTAGAAATTTGAAAATCCTACAAAAAAATTTAGCAAATCCTAAAAATTTGAGAAAAATTTAAAAAAAAAATTTGAAAATCCTAGATATTTGAGAAAAATTTTAAGAAAATCCTAAAAAATTTTTTATAGAAAATCCTAGAAAATTAAGAAAATCATAAAAATTTTAAAATTTTGAAAAAAATTTAAAGAAAATTTTTAAGACAATGTTAGAATATCCTAGAAATTTTAGGACGATTTTTTTTAGAAGATTGGGGTAAATTTTCAAAGATTCTTAAAAAATTAATCCTATAAGGCCAGGGTGAAAGGAGTAAAACACAAAAAGGTTTTTTTTTTTGTGGAAGAATGGTTGACACAAAATGATAGAAGCTTAGGATTACTAGGATGTGCAGAAATCATGAACCTAGGGTTATGGTACCTAATTTTCTAAGGTTTGAAAAGAATTGAAGGACCGTCACTTAGGGTTTGAATGATTTGCCTGATTTATCAGGGCTTGCATGTTTTATGTGTTTGATCTGCTCTTTACGTATCCTTTGTTTGTCTTCTCTTTATAAGCTGGTCACTACGTTCGAGGCTTCGGAGGTTCAGCCTCTGGGGTGGTGTTGGAGTGGTATGATGCCCTCCTTACTTCTAGCTGGGCTTACATTGATACCTCTAGCTTTGCTCGCTTCATACCCCTGTTGGGTAGGACAAGCAATGACCGGGTATGGTTGACTGCCTTGGCCGAGCGGTGGTGGGATACCATCAACACTTTTCATTTCACCACCTTCGAGGCTACCCTAACGCCTCTAGATTTTGTTCTCATTATCGACATTCGGGTTGGAGGTGCCCCTATCCCTTTCGACATGACAATTGCTAGTTCTACTGATGCCCTGATGCACTTCCTCGGAGCCATTCCTGCTCAGATGGATCGCGACAGAGTCAGATATAACTTGTTCTTCGAGCAATTCAGACATTTTCAGTGCACCAAGCCTTGCCACTACGAGTGGCTCGCTCGAGGCTTCTTGATGTATATGTTCGGTACCTCCTTATTTTCGAACAAGGAGAATACTGTACATTTACATTACTTGGGCGGACTTGCTCGACTTGACCGAGTTGCGACTTATGACTGGGGAGGAGCCGCTCTTGTTACACTTTACAACTTCATGCGGACATTGTCCCGGTTCCCTCAGGAGCTGAGCATCGGGGGACACTGGAGGGTCTGGGAGGTATGATTCAGTTTCCACAGTTTTCCCTTCATTTCTGGCATCTGTTATTATCTGCTTGCTAACATCTTCTTCTTTGTAGTTGTGGACCTATGAGTTCCTCGAGCTTCATGTCCAGGCAAACTCTGTAGCAAACCCTCTGGTCATTCCCCGAGCGGCCCAGTGGTCCCGAGGGCTAAAGGGGAAGAAGGCCGGGGGGAAGGACATCGATCGATTTTGGGTCTCGCTGGATCGGCTAACCCCTGACCAGGTATCATTACTCACTGTTTACTATTCTCTACACTGCCTTCTACATTATACTGCTCAATGCACTATTCACTGTACTGCTCTTTATTCTGGACACTGATTACTATACACTGTTCACTGCACTGCACTGTATACTATCACCATACTGCATGGCTTACTGTTCTCTGCATTGTACTATACTTTGAACTGTTGCAGGTCCACTAGGATGTCTAGAGGGGCGTAGAGGATCGGGCCAGCGCAGATTTGATGCGTAGTCACGATATTGCTGCGAGGCGTATTTTGCTTGGGGGTCCATTCGGACGGGAGTATTATCTGTTAGAGCTAGTGGTTCACCAGTCGCTCGGCCTAGATCACTTCCGGATCCCAGTAGTTTCTCTGGCCTGTATGCGCCGGACCGATCACCTAGGCCGGGTGGACTTGCTCCTGGAGTTGGTGGGGACTCATGCTGTAGAGTTACTGGTGGCTGAGGGGGACTACCCTGCCTGGGCCCGGGCACACCTGTTGGGACCTCTAGGACCCGGCCCGGCTGCTCCTGGTGGCAGGAGGAGAGGACAAACACCAGAGGCTGCTGACGTCGGTGCTGCTGGTGCTGCTACTGGAGTTGCTGGCCCCAGACCTGGAGCTGCTGGAGCCGGAGTTGGAGCTGCTGGAGTTGGAGGAGTGATAGGTCTAGAGATTCCCTGGGAGATTCAGACTGTGGCCTATGGATTTCCCTTCTCCCTTCCTGTTCCAGTCTCGCCAGTTTCTAAGTTCAAAGCAGAGATTGGCCAGGTATTTCCTTATCCTTACTCTTTTCTTTCACTTTCTGCTTTATTTGTCTGACTGTCTTTTTCTTTTCTTTCTGTAGTTTAATCAAGCATGGGTGGACCGTCTGCTGCTAATACTTATGGGTTAGAGGGCCTTGATCCGCCAGCTTGATGCCACCGTATGAGCAGCTGGCATCGCTTTCACTCCTGCAATCATAGTAAGTATTCTCATGAATCTTTCTAAAATTTTTTCACTTTCTTGTACTCTGTTCTGATTCTGGTTTTCTTCTAATAGCCTCTGATACCAGCTACCGGTATAGTACCACCACGGGCTACTGCTCATTCTCCTACTCCAACACCAGCCTCGGTTAGAGGCCGTGGTTCCAGGGCATCTTCTCGGACTGGTTCCAGAGGGTCAGTCTCATCTACTCAGAGTCGATCCAGAGTTGCTTCTTCCTCTGGCAGTGACAATAGTGATGATTTCGACAGACTCTTCGAGGATGACAGCTCGAAGGAGGCCAGCCCTTCCCGCCGAGTCCGCTCGAGGCACATATGAGAGAGAAAGAGAGAGCTTCCCTCCTCCCAGTTTTGTACTTATTTTCTGATACATTTATTTTGATGGGCCTACGTGCCCTAGTTTGATACATTTATATACATCTATTTTCTCCATGGGCTTGTGTGCCCCAGTTTACTGTTTATTGGGCCTGGGTGCCCTAGTTTTTTTACTCTTGACATATTTGAGATGCATTTTGGGCCTTAGTGCCATATATTACTTCATCTTTTCATCTGTTGTATGATTTTTCTTTATTTGTCGTTCAAACTTCCTTGGACGCATAATTCAGATGCCACAACTAATACGAATCACACGAACTGTAAACTGACCCACACCCACCATGTTTAAACATGGCGGTCACCATAATACAACGTGGCGGTCGCCACTTTCCAAAAATGTTTACCTGGCGGTCACCTGTTTCAACATGGCGGTCGCCTATTTCAACATGGCGGTTGCCATATCCAAGACGGCGGTCGCCACTTGGAATGGGCCTTTTGTCAAAATTTCAATTTCAACATGGCGGTTGCCAGTTCCAAGACGGCGATCGCCACTTGGAATGGGCCTTTTGTCAAAATTTCAATTTCTCGCCTTTTTCAGCCTTATAAATATAGCCCTGGAGGCCCCATTTGCTGTTACTCCAACTTCAGATGGCTTCTCCTCTTTCTCTATGGATTGAAGCATTTTCCCACATTGAACGTTTAAACTTCGCCCTATTTGGCCTAAATGCTCTTTTCTCACCGAGGACCGTGGAGATTAACAGTCCTTTTTGTCAGCTGCTGCTCAACTGTGGGATCTGCAGTCTCATGTCTTTTGGTTTGGCCTTGAAGAACTCTGCCCCACTGTAGAGGAGTTTGCTGCTATTTTGGACTTGGCCCCACTGAGTGCTGTTGTGGTTCTGACTTTCATTCTCTCATATCGACAGCAGGTGATACAGCTTTGTGGTCTATCTAGGATGGAGACCTCCCTCTTGACACAGGATGACTGCCTCGACATTCCCTAGATCATTGATGTCAGATTCACGCAAATCTTATGCACGTTCCCCCGTCTCAACTGTACAGCCTGACGTCACCATGGCCGTTCTCAATATGGGGCATCGATGTGATTGGTAGAGTAAACACCGAAGACATCCAATGGACATGAGTTTATCTTAGTGGCCATTAATTATTTCACCAAGTGGGTGGAAGCATCTTCCTACTCGGTATTGAAAATCTCTCATGTTGCTAAGTTTATCAAGCAAAACATCATCTGCTAGTATAGAGTCCCACATGAGGTCATCTCATACAATGGTTCACATTTCTAAGGAGAGGTCTTGGATCGTTTCGAGGAATACCGAATAATAGCCCACAAGTCCTCACCATATCGACCGCAGACCAATGGAGCAGTCGAGGCAGCAAACAAGAATATCAAGAAAATCCTGCAAAAGACGATCAACTCACACAAAGATTGGCTGAAGCACCTACCATTTGCACTTTGGGGATACCGAACATCGATCAGAACTTCGACTGGAGCCACACCATACTCTTTAGTGTACGGGATGGAAACTATACTTCCCATTGAAGTGGAAATACCTTCATTAAGAGTGGTGGCCGAGGTCAGTATTTCAGAAGCAGAATGGCAGAGGAACCGGACGGAAGAGTTTCTTTTGTTTGATGAAAGAAGACTGCAGGCTCTATTTCATGTACAAGGATGCCAAAGGAGGATAGCTCGAGCATTCAATAAGAAGGTCAAGACCTGGGACCTTAGAGAAGGAGATTTAGTTCTTAAGAAAATCAGAGCTCCTATCTTTGACCTGAGAGGCAAGTTCAAGCCAAACTGGTCCGGACCGTTTCTCATCAAAACCATCATGACAGGTGGTGCAATCATTATTATGGATTTGGATAAAAATATGTTCTCCACTCCAGTAAACCTCAACCAACTCAAAAAGTACTATCCTTGAGGTAAAAATAAAGACAAAATGAAAGTTCGCTGAGTTGAAAACTAATAGGAAACTCAGGCAAAAGTTAGAGCAGCCTACAAGGCCAAAAACCCGAAAGGGTGACCTTGGCAAAAGTTAGGGCACTACAATAGGAGAGTGTCAATACCCGAGTGTAAATCGAGCTTGAACTACGTTATGGCCTGATTCTATCTTTTTGGGATACGTAGGCAGCTTCTTTTAAGAAGTCCGGCTGCATTCTTTATTTTTAACCATCTTCACATCTAAGTAAGACCTATACAAATTAATTGTTAAATTTTGATAATATAGCCATTTAATAGAACTAAGAAAACCGTGGATAAATTTGAACTATCTTGAACACAAAGTAGGAGTTTTCATTACCTTGATTCAGAATTACAAAGTTTTTCTTGAAAGGAAGGGCACGTAAGTCCCAAACCCTACAATGAGAAAGAAAGTTATGAAATTTTCAAAACAAAGCAGAAATCTTCAAATCCTCCTCCTTTTTGCCGCTTGTTTCCCCTCTTCTTTATCCTTTTTCTCCCGATCCAGCAGCAGCCATGTCTTGTACTCATCAGGGAGCTCAAGGCACTGCAGTTCCTGCATATCCATCCCCGAGCGAGATGGCTAGGCGTCCTGATACGATGCCAGAAATAGGGCCTACAGCATAGATGAGAACAGATGGCCTCGAATGCTGGAAGTGATAATCTGACTACGATCGAACTGTCACATAATCCGATGAGGGTAATAAAAGGTAGTCTGACGAAGGCCGGCCAGCAAAACACCAGGATGATCCATAGTGGTCAAAGTCATAGCTAAAATCTGCCACCAGGGGTACTGCCAAGTAATATTTGGGCCAGTCAGAGAGGAAAGGTACCATCGCCAGGCTACTTCGGTGTCACAAATCTAATAACGGGGGCGGTAGAGGAAAGCTGCAGCACTGTGTCTATCAGTGGGTGGCTTTTGCACAAGATTTACCTTCTCCATCAGCCAAATCTATAGCAAAAGTTAGAACAGTGTGAGAAAAGCTTTGTACTATAATAGAAAGCTTGATGCAAAGAAAAATGTTGAGCTTACCTGAAGAAGTAAAGGGCTACCAGCAAAGGTGGTGGTCTCACCACGATGAACAGCATCTAATCCCAGCAATGTCTTGGCTAAGACGAGTGGCACGAAATCCCTCCCCATCCACATCTGACTAGTAATGTCAACCAAGGCGCAGCTAACTCACCCATCAGAAGGAATGAGTAGATACTGAGCAAGAAGGCAGAAGCAAAGTGCATATCGTCGTCGCAACTGAAAACCAAGGTCACTAAGGTCACCGGTGGGACGAAACCTACATATGGATCGAGGCGTCGAGTTTTTGACTCACCGAGGTAGGATCCTAGACTATATTGTCTTTAAAGGGTGCTACGTGCAATTGTATACTTTTTCACCGGTTAAAAATTCTTTAAATGCTATGTTTTATGTATAAAACATGTTTTGTTCGGGTAAAAAGCATGTTTTCCACTTTTCTTGATTTATTACATGTTGTGGTAAGAGGAACCTTTGGGGTTGGACTCGCAGTGTTGTGTAAGTTTGGTGAGAGGAACCGTTTGGGTTAGACTCACGCGGCAATGTTTTGAATGTGATAATGAAAAAGGACCGAGCAAAGATCTTCCAATCTAGTAAGTTTGGGCACGAGTTGTTCCACGATGAAAGATCAAATACTGCACATAATTGGGTGTCTATGCCTGCCAGCTAGTTAATTGGGAAAAGAAGTAGGTCGTGTCGAAAGTATAGGGTGTCCAGTTACTTCACGGGCCTCGTGTGGCTGGGTGGTAGTAACGTGACGGGGTCTACATGCACGTCCGGCAGCGGTGCCTTCTTTTAAACCACGAGTTTGTAGAATCACATGGATGTAATGGTGGCGTGCGTGTGTATGTGTGCGTGTGTGTGTGCGTGTTGGTTAAGTTGGGTTTTATGAAGTAAAACCATTTTGAGGCTTGTGTTAGCCTGTTGGAAAAACAGCTGTTTTCAAGATGAAAATGCTTTGAGGCTCATGTGATTGAGTTAACTTTATTTATATGATTGCATATCCTTCTTTTTGGCTTTATAGTCTGTTTCTATTGGGCTTTGCCTCACGATGTGGGACTTATTAAACCTTATTCAGGAAATGATGTAGATGATCTCAAGGAGTAGATCTAATGGTGCCCGTGGTGGCGAGTTACAGAAGACATTACTAAGTTTTCCTTTTATATGCCCATTTCTGAAAGCATGTTTTATACACCTTAGGGAGATATATTGTATACATGTTGGAACTGAACGTCTTCTTCTTATGAGAGATGAATTTTGGGTATTTGTTTTCAATTTCAAAGGTTATATTTGATTGTTGAAAAAGTTTATTTTGTTATAAAACTGGTGTGTGGTAGACTTTTCACGTGACCCTGAATTCTGGAGCGTGACAGCCAGTGCAGAGATCGGCCTTCGTCCCCCATATTAAATGCTCTGACATTGCATTTAATGCGATGAGACCATGAAAAAAGCAACATTAAATGCGATTAGACAAGTGTCTCACCCTCGAGTGCCCTACAACCTCGAGGAGGGCATTTAATAAAAAGAGATCGGCCCAAAGGACGGGCCGAGACTGAAGCATTTATGACGACATGACCATGGGAAATCTGCAAGCGCTACTGACAGTAGCAGGGGGCAGAGCCGTTTTGAAGGGACGTTAGACAGAAAAGTCATCATGAGAGTTGAGGAGAGAGGTTAGATTCTCAACGCTATAAAAAGAAAGGGCTGATAAGTCCAAAGGGATGGGTTTTAAGAGAGAGAAAGGGGATTTTGAAACCTAAAAACTTGTTAGTTTCATGAGAATATCCAAAAAGCATTGTCTAACTTGATAGTCGGAGTGGCTTCCAGCAGGACAACGCCTGGCAACTCATGTTTGTTGATCTTTGCAGGTGTCCATTCAAGGGAGGGCGCGGTCGAGCTGGGTTCAACCCATCTAAATAAATATAATTTACGGATTATTTATGTACATTTGGCGCAGTCTGTGAGAACCCAGTATTAACCGATTGCAAGGTCCCCAATGGTAACACCTTCAAAGGAGCCTATTGTCCTTGATGAAACGCTTCCCCAATTTCTGTACGGGGGTGCAGGGCGCAGTGAAGGGAGGAAAAGGGATTCGCTCCTAAGGCAACAAGAACCCTCGAACATTATCTTGCCAATGAATCAGCGCTCCATGCAATGGGGCAAGAAATCTTGAGACTTTACTCTTCCTTGAGGAATCAGGAGCAGGACTCACAGGCCCAGGAAGGAAGTTCCCACATGGGGGAACCAAAGTTCCTCGGATCAAGAGGCAAGAAGAGGGAGAACGGGGTCAACCCAGTGTTAGGCCAAATCCTCCGGGAGTTCACCAAACAGAAAGACGAGTCTGGCACAGAATGAAGCAGCTATGCACCAAGAAAATCTAAGCAGAATAAAGATCCCCCTCAAAGAAAAGAGGAAACATCGTCTGTATACCGTGCGACCACCAAATCTCGTGATGTGTAGAAGAAAATGATCGCTACACCATTCACCAAATACTTGGACGAGGCCAAACCCCCACAGCGTTTCTTCGTGCCGAGGTTCAAGTCATATGACTGATGTTCAAACCCGAACACGCACAACAGCCACTATAGGCAGATGATGACGTTGTGGTGCTGTAATAATGCTCATGGCGCTGCGAAAGGGAAAGGAATCATTACGAGATTACATAAAGAAGTACTGGGAGGTGTACAACGATATCAAAAATTATAACGAAGAGTTTATCATGGCCACTTTTAAGCACAGGCTTCAGCCTGGAGGTAAGTTGAGAGCCTCTCTTACAAAAAAGCTACTGCAGGGCATCTCGGCGCTAATAGGCCGAGTCGAGCAATATATAAGGGTGGAGGAAGATATGGGAAGAATTGAGATTAGAGGAAAGTTCGGGGAGCGAAGGGTGACTCTGGAGAGGCCAGGGAGACATAGCCCAATAAGAACCAGGAGACCTAGTCCAGCGAGGCTGAGTAAGAGACCTAAGGCCGATCCACGAAGTAATCCGATGAAGTTAGGGGTCAAATCCAGGAGAGGAGATGTGAACACTGCTTTCAAGGAATCCATTCACAAGATTTTGCCTCAGATCAAGGATAAGCCTTATTTCTAGTGGCCTCCTAGACTACCCGATTCAGTTATCCAATCAGCTATCGTCAGTTACATAGTCGAGTTCCAAGTATTAATGAGGGTAACTTGGACGAGCAGAAAGCATTAATGACTATTAGACTAAGACGGTACATTCACCGTTCAACAATCAGTTTAGGCCATATGGGCCTAACCTATCCGTTTACAAGGTGAGGCTTGAGATGGGAACAACCCATCATGAGTTCTAAGGAAGAAGTAAAATTTTTATTTCCTTTAAAAAGGGGATAAAACCTAAATTGTTACTTCTAGGGAACTCAAGAGAGGGGTAAATTGGATTTTAAAATAATTATAACGATTTTAAAAAAAAAAAATTCAAAACCTTTTAATTTCATAAGAAAATATAACAGATATTAAAGCAATAAGAAAATTAAAGAAGTTAGGGAGAGAAAGTGTGAACTAAACACCAACAGTTATAGTGGTTCGACTTTTTCCAAACCTACGTCCACTCCTCAAGAGTCTCCTTGAAAATTTGTAGTATGATCGAATGCTTCACAGGCGCATTCAAAAGCCTTTGCAATCTCAAAAAAAATTTATAAAGCAATTCCTTTTTTTTTAAACTCTCTTAAACTCTTATTTAAGAAGTTTACTCACTCCCTGAAAAGATCAAGGGTGACTCGACCACTTTTACAACAAATGTGACAGAATCAAAGATTCACTAACTAACGCTCTTTACAAATGATTAAAAATAAATGAGTAAGAGAGTGTGAGAATTAGCTGCAGGAGTAAATGAGCAGTAAATGCTTCTTTAAGATTTTGAGCCTTTAACTCAAGTAATAGATGTGGCGCCGGGGTTTTGGGGGTTTTTGGTAGTTCAAAAATAAAGGAATTTAAAGGATGTTTGAAAAATATTTGAATACCTTGAAAGTCAAATTTTAAAAATTCATTTTTCTTAAAAATAGAGTCGCCACTTGATTTTTGAGAAAAATCAAGAAAAAAAATTAGCTACTGATCTTTAAAACGTTTAATCAGATAAAAATGATTCGGGAGTTAGGGTATGAATCGAGAAAGGTGTTAGACACCCCATTCGCCCAACCGTGAGGTTAGCCTCTACTAATCATAATTGGTTATTAATAAGATTTCCCAAATGCATGCAAATATAAAAAAATAGAGGCACCGAAAGAACATCCCAAAATTAAATT
>JAUMHN010408185.1:0-37510 GCA_032360265.1 Heliamphora ciliata
AAGGCGGTCTTCGCTATGTCCTCGTCCCTAATCCTCAACTGGTGATATCCCGACCTCAAGTCAATCTTCGAGAAGTAACTCGAACCCTGCAGCTGATCAAACAAGTCGTTTATCCTCTGCATCCGATACCTATTCTTCACTGTCACCTGATTTAGCTTCCTGTAATCAATACACAGATGTAAAGATCTATCCTTCTTCTTTGCAAAAAGAGCAGGGGCTCCCCACGGCGAAGTACCCAGACGTATAAACCCTCTGTCTAGCAACTCCTATAACTGCACCTCGAGTTCACGCAACTCAGCGGGTGCAAAGCGATAGGACAGTATAGATATGGGAGTAACTCCGGGAACTAGATTAATAGAGAACTCCACCTCACGGCTCAGTAGCAACTCATACAAATCATCAGGAAAGACTTTAGGATAGTCGTACACCACCAGAGGTAACTCTCTGCGAGCTCCGACCTCCTCATCCAACATGAGAGCTGAGAAAAGGAAACCCAAGTTGCCCTGGTTCCACACAACACCTGGCATAGACTTCAAACCCTCATCCCAGTCTCCCACAAAACAAAAGCAATCTCTTGCTGGGGTACAAATCGTCACCCTCCGTCGATAGCAATCGATAAAGGCGCGATAGTTGGTCAGCCAGTCCATCCCTAGGATGACATCAAGCGTGGTCATGTCTAGGATAACAAGGTTGAACTCTAGACAATGATCGGCGACCTCCAACACGCAAGATCTACAGACAAGGCTCAACTTCACACTCTCACTCACCGAGGTCTCCACGCACATAGTATCACCCAACCAGTCCATTTCTAACCCTAATGCAGATTCAAAAGTAGAAGATATAAATAAATGTGATGCTCCAGTGTCGATAAGAACACTCGCCCATGATCTGAAGACTAAAAGAGTACCTCTAATCACAGAGGTGGTAGCAGTAGCATCGGGTACGATCGATCTCTGGAAGAACTAGGATTTACGAGAACATAAGCTCTGACAGGTCCACTGTGGCTCTAAACTGCCGACTGTCTACCTGACTGCACTGATGCACCCCACTTTGCAAATCTGGACGTCTGAGCTCTAGGCTGCTGGTGCGTCTTTCGTCCCTGGCTAGATGGAATAGCTGGTGCTCCTGTTGTACTCTAAATGCTCCCTTCCTAGGGACAATTCCTCCGGATGTGCTCAGTCTACCCACACTCAAAACATATCGGCGGTCCTCACTCTGGCACCTGGGACTGCGACTGTGCCTGAACAGGCACTGCACTCCTACACTCTGCTGCACGATGTCCTGGTCGCTGGCATCTATGACAAAGCGCCCTCTGATTCGACCGTCCCATTGAAGCTACGGGAGGCGAGGAAGCAGAAGACCGTGGAGGATACGACCCCACCGGATGAGAACTCAGACCATATGTCCATTGACGGTTGTCCTTGCGTCCCCAGGATTGTGCACGTCCCCCATCCTGCTGACTCTTACTGTCTATGTCCCTGCGTGTCTCAAACAAGGTGTCCTCCACCTTCATGGCCATCTGTACCAAGTCAGTGTAGACCTGCATCTGGAATGCCGCCACTCTGTCCCTGATAGCGGGCCTCAAACCCCTCTCAAATTGGTTCGCCTTGAACTCATCAGTAGGTATGATCTCCTGTGCAAACCGGAATAAGCTGGTAAACTCACCCTCATACTCAACAACTGACATACTCCCCTAAGTTAGAAATAGGAAATCCTCTCTGTAGCGATCCCTCAGTGTCACTGGAAAGTATTTCTCCATAAATATCTTCGTGAACGCGTCCCAAGTGCCTGCCACTGTGGTCTTGGCAAACTTCCACCACTTATGGGCACTCCCACTCTGCTGGAAGGCAGCACATATAACCCTCAGATCATCTTCCTTAATCTGAAGCAAATCAAGAATCCTAGTAACCAGTTCCAGCCACTCAGTGGCAACCGTGGGATTGGGATCCCCAGAAAAGGTAGGAGGGTCTAGACGGCAAAACTCGCGCATCACAACCGTCACCATTGGCTCAGGTAGACTCTCCCTACCCCAAGTGGCCTCAGCTAGTTGCCGGATGGAGCCGACCACCTCACGCAACAGATCTCCCTCAGCAATAGGTCCTTGGGGTGCATTAGCATCCCCAATATCTGGGACTGGAATGTCCCTTCGGCCAGAAACACGGACTCGACCTCAACCACGCCCTCGTCTTTCCTGCGTGGACATAACTCTATACGAAAGCAACACAACAGGATGAGAACCCATACAACATGTTATTGCTAACGTAAAAGATAGATAATCATGCTAACACATAGCCACGTAATATCATGTCATCACATCACACATACCAAGGAGAACCGACAAGAAAGACTCGTCCATCTGAACAACCTACTCAGATTCCTCGCTAGAAATCACGTCCGCGAAACGCATTTTTAACTTGGCTCCCAAGTTTGTTAATCCAAACGCCCTAAGGCAAGACTAATAAATCCTAAGGTCCAACCTCCATGCCTACGTATACATCACAAGTTATCATGCTATGTTAGGAAAACGCTGTAATACATGCAATCAAGAACACATACATCCTCACAAGGTGATGCACCCTCTTTCCCATGGCTCATAGGTATTTGAACCCAGAGCTCTGATACCAAGTTGTCACGCCCCAAAAATCCGCGTCACGCGAAAGCCCACCAAAACACCCATTTGTACATAAAATAGGTTTTCACAGTTGGAAATCAAAATATAGTAGTTGGATAAAAGATTCCAAAGTTCAACTCTCATAAAACTATAAACATGCATTCTCATACATGAATAAACATATCGCCAAAAGGCGTACAACACTAGCCTCAACAGGCATCACATGTAGAAGTACATGTCTCAAAAAGGGAAAACTACAGCAAGTCTTCTATCACCTCTGCACTAGGTCAACTCGTCACGATCGCCTGAAAATGTTTTTCAAAAAAACCCACACCGTGAGCCAAAACTCAATAGAACATAGACTGTAAACTGTAATACATGTCATGCAATCATATGGTGGGAGAGAACTCGACCACAAGCCCAAAATAGGTTTTTCTCTAAAAAATCCATCAATTTTCCAACCTTGAAACTATGCATATAATCTGACAGCTATCATGCCACAGTTAAGAGAAAGTAGTAAAACACAACATTCTCGAGTCAGGACACGCAGCCGAGGAGACACAGAAAATGTAATCCTATGTACTGACTCTGTCAACTCAAGACAAAGGCAACAACTATAGACTCCTGCCCATTACCCTATTCTTGACCCACTTAAGGACTGCTAGGTAATGACAAGTTCTATACGATATCACAACAACATACCCACTCAAGGGATAACTTGCTTCTTTACGAATTTCTATGACCAATCGACGAAATTAACTAAATCACGACTCGCTTCTTTACGAATTTCCACGACCGATGGACGAAATTAACCAATACCACGTTTTCGAGGATTAACCAGAGGGCCCGTAGCGAACCCACTCTGTGCACGTTTTTGGACTTTCATGAAGGAGCAATGGAAGCCCAACTCTAAACCAGACACCCATTGTCTCAGTACATCTATGGATAGCATTATAAAACCCAACACGCTAACAGATATACAACGCATGTATATAAAAGGGATCCCATCCATGAACCATGGAGATCAAACAACATATGTAAAAACATATTTTCACCCAAAACGTTTTAGAAGTTGAGACTCAACCCCAAAGGCTAGCTCCAAACTTTCAACCAACACGTTTTGAAAATTCCCAAGACTCCGTTTTCAAACCATCCTTTTGAAAACCTCATATACCCCTTTGAAACCATAAAATTTCATAAAAACCTCGGATAAACATCACACGAGGAAAACTTAAGCCCAAAAAAAATCATTTTCCAAAATAACCCAGGTTCAGTCGACTGGACTCACCCTCCAGTCGACTGAAAAACACACTGGAAGAAGAAGACCAAAATAGAAGCCTTTTCAGTCGACTAACCTCCCCGGTCCAGTCGACTGAACCTCCCACATGATGATCTAGTCGTCTGGACTCTCCCTCCAGTCGACTGAATCTGCCCAGATCATGTTTTTGACCTATGGTTTGGGTTTCCAAATCTCAAATCAAGCCTCCAAACTCCTGTTTTTGATATTCACAAGCATCTCCTAGCTTAGGACTATCATAAAACCTCGAAAGGAACATCCCTCTTTCGATTTCATCCAACCGAATGCCGAAAAAGAGTTTTTAAATCAAAAATCCGATTTAAACATAAATTACATTTCAAGCATTTTTAAATGGTGGAAACACGTAGGATTACATATAGTACCCTCTAACAGTTATATAGTCTAGGATCCTACCTTGGTGAATTCAGAACTCGACGTCTCGATCCACGTGCAAAATTGAGCTTTGCCAGAATCAAATTCTGGCTGGATGGATGCGTAGACCACGATTCTGATACTACGGATCAGCAGTCAGTTTATAAAAAACCAAGCCTCAAGCCCCCGAGAAGTTAGAGAGAAGGCAGAGCGTTTGGTGAGCTTAAAGCTAGAGAGAGAGAAGGAGGAGATATTTTGATGAAAATATCTCACACAAGATATTTATAGTCAAAATATCTCGAAAATATCTTTTTAAAAAAAAAATTGAAAAATACTCAGCAACACCTAATAACCCCAGGAACCAACCCCGCATGCTTATTTACACAAACATGCATCAAAACGATTAAATCATACATCGCTGACATATATATGCAAAACACATCATATATACATTAGCCTAAAAAAGAGACGGGCACGGATCTCACAATTTAAGGACTACCTATCATTAAAGGGGATTACATCCCAGTTGACTGCACCTGGCACTCCGCAGCAGAATGGTGTAGCAAAAAGAAGGAATAGGACTCTTATAGAAATGGTAAGATCCATGATGAGTTATTCAAGTTTACTTGATTCATTTTGGGGACTCACTTTAGAAACAGTATCTTACATTCTGAACATAGTACCTTCTTAGTCAGTACATTTTTCCCCCACAGAATTGTGAACCGGGTGTAAGCCTAGTCTGAAACACATTCAAATTTGGGGGTGTCCAGCATATGTGATGAAAGGGAACGTGGAAAAGTTAGAACCGACACAGAAGTCTATTTCTTTATGGGGTATCCCAAGGGAACGAATGATGGTCTATTTTATAATCCTAAGGATCAAAAGGTCATTATTAGCACCAATACCCGATTCTTGGAAGAGGATTATATTATGGATCATATACCCAATAGCAAAATTTTTCTGGAAGAACTAAGAGGAAATACCAGTAGAGCAGAAGAGGAACCACAAGTCACTGATATTCCATTACCTCGACGTAGTGGGAGGATTATCGGGACAGGTGCAATTCTAGAATAGGGTGCTGATGCACAGGGTTCAAATTCTGCACAGCCTGCTACTGCTAGTGCACAGACACAAGTAGTACCTCGTCGTAGTGGGAAGGTTGTTCATCATCCTGGTCGGTATATGTTCTTGAGAGAGTGATTTGACAAGATCTTGGCAGAACTGGATATCGAGCCCTATAACTACAATGAATTACTAAAATACAAATATGCAGATCTTTGGTAAAGTGCTATGAATTTAGAGATAGAATCTATGTATTCTAATCAAGTCTGAAAACTTATAGAACTCCCGAAGGGATAAAATCCATTAGATGCAAGTGGATCTACAAGAAGAAGAGAGGAGTAGACAAGAATGTTGAAACCTTCAAAGTTAGGCTTGTTGCTAATGGGTTCGCTCAGAAAGAAGGGATCGACTTTGACAAAACCTTTTCATCGGTAACCATGCTTAAGTCTATCACGATTCTCTTATCTATTGCCGCACATTTCAATTATAAAATCTAGAAAATGGATGTTAAGACAGCTTTTCTTAATGAAAGTCTTGACGAGTGTATCTATATGATACAACCAGATGGATTCATTGTAAAGGGCCAGGAGCACATGTTATGCAAGCTTAAGAGATCCATTTATGGACTTAAGCAGGTATCAAGGTCTTGAAAAACTCAGATTGATGAAGCTATAAAGTCTTATGATTTTGATCAAAGTCCGAATGAGTCCTGTGTATACAAGAAGTGTGACAGAAGTGTGGTGATCTTTCTAGTACTTTATATAGACGATATCTTACTCATCAGAAACGATGTGGGGGCATTATCTACAGTTAAAGTATGGTTATCTAGGTAGTTCGATATGAAAGAAATGGGAGAAGCCAGTCACATTCTTGGGATCAAGCTTGTGCGAGGTCAGAAACAAAAGATGTTAGGCTTATCACAAGCAAAATATATCGATGATATCCTTGGTCATTTTAGCATACAGAATTTCAAGAAAGGGTTTCTCCGTTTCAGGCATGGAATGACTCTATCCAAGGATCAGTGTCCTAAGACACCTGATGAGATAGAGAAGATAAAGGTGGCTCTTTATGCTTCGACAATAGGATGCCTCCTGTATGTTATGCTTTGCACTAGACCTGACATCTGTTTTGCCGTTGGCATGGTTAGTAGATATCAGTCTAATATAGGGCAGGAGCATTGGACTGTGGTAAAGAATATAATCAAGTACCTGAAAAGGACTAAGGATTATATATTAATTTACCAGGCAGACAGTTTAGTACCTTAAGGGTACACAGACTAAGATTTTTAGTCTGACAGGGATTCCTGTAAGTCTATCTCAAGATATGTGTTTACTTTAGAAGGTGGAGCTATAAGTTGGAGGAGTATCAAGCAGTCCTACATTGCCGATTCCACCATATAGGCCGAGTATATGGTAGCATCTAAAGTAGTCAAGGAGGCCATTTGGCTCAAGAACTTTCTGTTGGATCTAGATGTGGTATATTCAGTTCAATTGACTATCACACTTTACTGTGACAATAGTGGAGCAGTTGCAAACTCAAACGAGTTAAGGGTCCATAAAAAAGGCAAGCACATTAAGCGTAAGTATCACCTGATACGAAAAATTATACAGAGAGGTGATGTTAGTGTGACCAAGATTGCATCAGGAGACAACCTTGCAGATCCTTTTACAAAGAGCTTACCGGCTAAGACTTTTTATAGTCATGTAGAGGGCATGGGAGTTAGATGTATGGCAGCATGGTTTTGAGTATAAGTGTGAGATTGTTAGAGTTGGTATACTGAAAACTATGTTTTTAGTATTTAATTTTATTTTTTAATGAAATTAATTTTTTATTTTATGATAATCTTTATAAGCAATATATGTGTATCATTTCTTTAATATTATGCATGAATGTCTGATATTCTGTATAATATTTAATCTGGTGTGTAGAGTACGACTTGCACACAGAACATCAGCTTTTAGGTTTTTATAGAATATAAGTTTTATATTCACAATTTAGATGGAAATAGACATACCATCGGTACGACTGTAACACAGAATTTTAGTAGGCCTGTCTTGCTTACAGAAAATAGATAATAGCATCGTCTATTGTTCTGACTCTTTATGCTAGTACACTTTGTTTGTATTGAACGGGACATTTAGGGTAATTAATTTTATACTGACTATATAAATTAATTCACACCCCAATATTATTATGAATAGTGTTTAGCTTTTTTATTCTGAAATAATTATTGATTTGCGTATATTTAATATTCGTTATTTTGATTCATTAGAGGGTGCGATCTTATATGGGTCTATATTCCTGATGAGTTAGATAGCTGTATTATTTATATGACGAGTATTAATTATTAACAGAATCTACGTGTCGAAAGATCGGGATTAACGATTCCCCCTTAAGAAAGCTTATAAGTTTTGACCGGACTAAACCCTACAGGTGGATTTAATTATCCGGTGGTCAAATAAGTTAAGTGGAAGGACATAAGGAATATCAAAATGCCGGTTAAATTAAATTGTCAGTAATTAAATTTAATTGGCAAGTATCGAAAATCTTAACGTGGGGAGAAACGGTAAGCATTTAATAACAGGAGCTCAATGTTATATGGTCTTGAGAATATGGGTCAGAGTACAATTATAGTTCTTTAGTGGTGTGAACTGTAATTCAGTGTCTTATGAAAATTACAGAAATTATTGCTGATTTTCCATAATTGCAGATACCGCTATGAGGTTTGCTTAATTGCAAAAACCGTTGATACATATTTGTGTTCCCCTGGAAGTCTTACTCATAATTACTCCCTAGGTCCCTGCTGTAGCCCTATATATATGCAGGTAGGCTGAACCAGTTTGATAACTTATCTTCTAAGACTAAAGCTGTCTTGGTTCTGCCGGTACGAGTTCTCAGAGGATTATAACCCACACTATATCTGGGAATAGCATAAGGAAATACAGTAGAAAATCTGACAGGAGCTTCAACTTGAATTCAAATCGTAGTTGAAGATTCAACCAGTAAAAAGGTATTCTTCTAAATTAACTTCGGATGCATAGATTTTATTTTGGTCGTTCGTCATCAAAAGTTTTATCTGGAGCCCATTTTGGCGATTGTCTGTCCAATTAATTTTTTTTGTTAATCATTTGTAAAAGAAAATATCTTGGCAGTCTTGCCTCCAACAGCTTAGACCCGAGATAGTTCTAATTACCATTGACAAGATTAAGTTGATCTGAGAGAGATTGAAGCAATCACAAGACAGGCAGAAGAGTTGTGCAGAAGATCAGTGACGCGATCTGAAATTTGTAGTGGGGGACCATGTGTTCCTAAAAATACCACCATGAAAGGGTATAATTAAACTAAAAGAGTTTTGCCTTGTGAGGGTGTGTGTAATCCCAGTAAGGGGTATGTGTGTAAGTCTTACAAAGGTATTGTGCGAAGCCCAGTAAGGGTAAGGGTTGGTCTTCAAAGGCATTGGGTGGTTGTTCCCTTTAAGGGTAAGTGTTAGCCTATAATGGCATTTTGAATAGTTGAATAGAGTCGTGTGTTAGAAACTATTAGTTTGAACAGTGGCTTTAGCTTTAAAGTCTTACCATGAGAAATATCCATGTCTCTTCGAGTAAGGTATGTAAATTTCGAGGACGAAATTTTTTAAATGAGGGTAGATTGTAACAACCCGGACTCGAGATACGAATAGAAAAGAAAGAACATCTCAAAAAAAACGAAATCTCGAACCTAAGTTCGGTAAGAAGAACCGGCCCAACTGTTTAACCTTTTCGAGCCCGAGACCAGGGATAGAGTGGGAACTATAAAAGCATATATTAAAACCATAATATTGAGGATAAGAAGTCAAAGTTATAAGCTCAAGTCGTTTAAGACAAGAATTACGCTCGAAAAGTCAAGAAACGAGTCAATGTGAAAATATCCGAATTTTATCCTACAATTAAATAAAGAAAATTATTTTAATATATATAAATACACTCAAGTGGCTAACCAAGGAGAATGTGCCAAAACTTGTTGACTAAGTTTCATAAACTCAAGTTAATTTTAAGTAACTAAGGTTAGTTAACCCATGATTAAGGAAACTTCCTAGGAAGCTTTCTATTTGACTTTTGGCTATAAAAAGAGACCCAACCCACCCATTTTCTTCATAATTTCGTGCATAGAGAGAGAGAGAGAGAGAAGTATGTGTATCATTTATTTTATGAGAATTTTTATGAGCAATGTATGTGTATCATTTTTTTAATATTATGCATGGATGTCTTTTATTCTATACAGTATTTAATTTAGTGTATATAGTACGGCTTGTACAGAGAAGATCAGATTATAGGTTCTTGTAAAATATATAAGTTTTAGTTCACAGTTTAGATGGAATTGGGCATACCATCGGTACAATTGTAGCATAGAGTTTTAGTAGGGCTGTCTTGGTTACGAGGAACAGAGAATAGCGTCGTCTATTATTCCGACTCTTTGTGCTAGTACAATTTATGTGTATTGAACGGGACATTTGGAGTAATTAATTTTGTACTGACTGTATAAATTAATTCACACCCCAAGATTATTATGAATAGTGCTTATCCTCTTAATCCTAAAATAATTATTGATTTGTATATATTTAATATTCGTTGTTTTGATTCATTATAAGGTGTGATCTTATATGGGTCTATATTCCCGGTGAGATGGATAGCGATATTATTTATATGGTAATATTAATTATTGACAGAATTTACGTCCCAAAAGATCGAGATTGACGATACTCCCTTAAAGAGCTTATAAGTTTTGACTGGGCCAAACCCTACAAGTGGATTTGATTATCTAGTGGTCAAATAAGTTAAGCAGAAGGGTTTAAAAAATATTAAGATACCGATTAAATTAAATTATTAGTAATTAAATTTAATTGTAGGGTATCAAGAATTTTAACGTGGGGAGAAATGGCAAGCATTTAATAATAGGAGATCAATGCTAAATGGTCTTGAGATTATGGGTCAAACTGCAATTATAGTTCTTTAGTGGTGTGAATTGTCATTCAGTGTTTTATGAAAATTGCAAAAATAGCTGCTGGTTTTCCATAATTGCAAAAATCACTAATAGGTGTGTGTGTTCCACTGAAAATCTTACTCATAATTACTTCTCAGGTCCCTGCTATAGCCCTATATATATGCGGGTAGGCTGAACTAGTTTGATAATATAACTTGTCTTTCAAGACTAAAAATATTTGGCTTCTGCCGGTACGAGTTCTCGATAGTCCGTAGCCCACACTACGTTCGAGAATCGTGTAAGAGAATACAGTATATGATCTGATATGAACTTTAACTTTGAATCAAATCGTAGTTGAAGAATCGACTGGTAAAAAGGAATTCTTCTAAATTAACTTTGGTTGTATGAGTTTTATTTTTTATCGTTCGACGTCAAAAGTTTTAACTGGAGCTCATTTCGGTGTTTGCCCATCCAGTTAATTTTTATCGAAAATTATTTGCAAAAATAATGATCTTGGCAGTTTTTCCTCCAACATAGCATGCCTCAATGGAAGGACGTCTACTATCCATCGTTTGTCTAGATAAGCCAATTCCTATTAATTTTACTATCTAGGCAACAGACCGTGTCAATTAAAATTAAATAGCTGACGTAACTTCGATCCAATAAATAATAGCAGTGACTTAGATGTAAATTATACTATTATTTAAAACTAAGTGTTAACTACCACCTAATCCCGAATCAATCTCTTTGAAATGAATCTTTCAGATGGAGAAGTGATCCACACTAATAATTTTCTAGAATTATCCCTGAAGGAAGTTCGTTCTAGCGATACTGTAATTAATTTTTTTCGATGGGAGGAAAGTCTTACTACTTACACACTGAATTAATTACATCACCTGCGAACTAGTAATGGAGACTGCGAGATTTATCTATAAATAAATTTCATCTCCCACTTAGTTTTTTTAAATATTTTTGAGGATTAAAAAATTTATTTAATTAAAATAAATTTATTAATTTTTAAAAATTATAGGATCTGAAAGATTTTGATTTTTTCAAACCATCTTTCTGTATTTTAATGTGTAACAAATAAAATATTTTAAAATTCTTATTTATTTAAAAAAATTAAATAAAACCAAGAATTTAAATTTATTTTTCAAGTTATACATTTTTTTGAAAAAAATAATTTATTAAATTTAAATTTTTTTTATAATTAATTCAAAATCTAGAATTAATTTTTACGTTTTTCTAAAATATCTAATTTAATAAAAAAATATCTTAAACGTGCTAATTTGTAACAAAATAAAATATCTAAGATTTTTTTTCAAAACAAATTTTAATTAAAGAATATTTTATTTTATTTTTTAGTTACAAAAAAAAATTAAAATCGAGTTTTTTTAATTAATTAAAACAAACAGAAAATATAAAACAAATATATCATCAACGCAATTTAAATAAATATAAATGAAAGATATATATGTCCTAATTTTATGATCAAATAGAAACTCTATCGAGTTTCAGTCTTCTATTTGAAGATTATCTGTAGTCTTCCAATCCTTATCAAAATCAGCTTTCAGCATCCAAGTCCTATCAAGATTCGTCGAGTTGCAATGTTATACATATACAGCACCGTCCCGAGCCTTATCAGCCAAACAACCGGCCACCACCCGCCCAAACCAGCAACCACTGTCGGCCATGCCGGCACCGTTGGTGCCGCTGGTGCCGCCGCACAACACCGCTTACTGCGAGTTTTGCCGTTCCTCCGACGTCCGTTTTCACCATACTCTGAGACCACTTCTCCTTTTCTTCTTGAGTCGAGTTCAAGTTACCATCGATGCACAAAGGATTCTCGTTGTACCATCATTCCCTTGGCCCTGCGTCGTATGTTAAGGCGGCACTCGCAAGTGATTATCCATTTCAGATACCCGTAGGCTGTCGTAATACTTCTAGTCCCGTTGTTCTCCCCCTGAGATCTTTACGAGTAAGGTTTCCTATTTTATTTATTATATTAGTATCTTTATAATCGTAATATATAGCATATAGTTTAATTTTAATACAACGTATTAAAACCTATGTTGCTCTAATAAACTGTATGATTAGAAATGTAAGGTGGAATCTGTTATTGCATATTTTTTGTATATTAGGCATATTCACATACTAGGCCCTGTAAAAATCATGTTGGAGACTTTTGTAATGGCCGAGACCTTTTGCTCATATATCATAGCGGTTGTGACCTCTAATTGCTACGACCTCATCTTTTTTGTGAGTCCAATATCCTAAATCGTGTTTTAAATGATATTTTATTTCTAATTTTTAGTAAACAAAGCATGTTAGATACGAAACATTTTAGCATCACCCTTAAGTATTTTTCTCTTCTTTTAAAAGGATGTTAGATAAAATTTCTGATTTCCTTATTTGCTTTGGAATGTTCTCTTTTAACCTCTTTTCTATATATGTTAATTTTTTAAAAAATTAAAACAAGAAAAAAATACGTTCAGTAGAGGCCAACTTCACAACTGGACGACAAGAGGTGCCTACATCTTTTCCATCTCGTACCTTAGCTCACGGACCATTTTTCAATGGTAAAGTATAGCAATAACATATTTTTGTATTTCTTAGTTTTTCTCAAAAATCAAGGGATGACTATTTTCAAGTTGATGAATATCTTGATCTTTTATTTTAAAAGAAAACTTACTTTTTTAAAAACAGATATCCAAACACTACCCTCCTTCCTTCTACAAAAAGAAAAAGGTAGAGTTGAGAGAAACGTGCATCCCACACATATTAACCCAGATTCCAGTGTTATCTTCATCATCGTCCTCTTTTTGTCGTTCCTCTTTCCTTTCTATAAGTGGGACTATGACTTTTTCCAAGTCTTCAAGCCTTTATTACTTGTTCATTTTTTTATTTTTTATTTGGTTTCTGGGGTTTTCTAAATTACGTTTCCTTCATCCCTGGTTGCATCATTTATGAGCCAAAAATAAATATTTAAAATTGGTGCTAAACAACTACTCTGTAGAATAATGATAAAGTCTAGATATCGTTTCGCATGGACAATACGTCAAAGCTACAAAACTTTATGACTATGCTTCTAATTCTATTAAGGAAAAACAATTTAGGGATTTGGATTGTCAAAATTTTAAAGAAAAATAAACTAAAATCAATAAAGAAATTTGATTTAAATAATGAGAAAGCCTTAGGATTTTGAATCCATCCTAGCCTCATAATTTAAAAATAGTAAAGACTCGATTCACTTTCACACAATAATTAAAACTCATTCTATATACAAGTCTGCACAGAGTCACCAAGATAGGTATTTGATCAAAACCTGGCATAGCCTATCTTTGACAAGCGTGGATAACAAACTTTGATCACATACAATAATAAATACAACTGCATAACCTTGTATTTGGAATCATAGAGAACAAACCAAAAACTAGATTAAACATAGAAAAACCCATAGATTGATATCAACGTCTAAAATTTAAACAACCATTGAATCATCTTAAAGAAAGAAAACCAATATCTAAAACAAAGTCTAAATTACTCGGTTAGGGTTTCATCAAACCATAAGAAAGAAGGAGACTAGCCGCTCATGGAGCGTGCGAACACCTGGAGATATGAAGAAGCATTCATCCTAGAACCTCTCTCGTTAACTATCTTTTGTCTTCTCCTCTTGAGTCCTAATGTTTTGAACCCCTCTCATGTTTTTTATGCCTCTTTTATCACCCATCCCTGCATTAATCTAATTTTAAAAATCGCGCACAACTTATCCACAATTAGTTGTTTGAACATTTTGGGTAAGTAATAAAATCCAAATTCTCTCTATTTCATGAAAAATAAATTTTAAATAAAAACTTGAGAATTTAATTTTATTTTCTAATTATGCATATTAAAACTATTTCGAAATAATGAATTCATTTAAATTAAACCTTGCCCAGCATGCAATGTAAACCAATTAAACATGTCAAAAATCAAACATCCACAACAAAATAAACCAAACAATCATGCTAACAAATCTGAAAGACCTGGCTATTATGGTCATATGAGCCATCCTGTATGCCCGAGACTGCTTTGTTGATCAAATACTGCATCTAGCTCGAAACCTTGACCATAGAAATAAAAACTTGCAAAAGGTGGTACACCGCTTAAGTAATCTGGGTCCGCTCAAGTGACCAAGTACCTAAGAGAAAAATTGTCCGTGCTATAGCGAAGTCTGATTTTTCAACCCTAGGCGCTGTTTTTGGCCCCCCAAAACCTATTTCTCGTTCTAAACCTCGAGAAAACACTTTCAAATCATCATCGGGACTTCAAAAACCTGTCCAAATCATGATCTTCAACCTATTCAAGATTACAACAATGATCCTAGGCCTCTATATCAAGAGTTCACATCCAAATCTACAAGGGAGAAGATTACATATATAATCATATGCCTCAAATGGAGTTCACATTCTGTTCTGCCACAATTTAAATGTCATGAAAACCAAAAATCATCATACATTCAATGCAATCAAACATACATTCACGTATGACCATAAAGCTGAGATAGAACATTGTAAAATAAAGGTTAGCATAGTTCTAATATACCCAAACCCCATATGCAAGGATCAACAGATAGGGACAACATGGAGTTAATTCAATCCATATGCAGCATTAAAGATGGCTCTGATATCACTTAAAGGGACTGAAATCTTGTGATGCAATGGTGGTGCATACAAATCGAATCAAACAACAGCACATATAGTAAGAAAAAATCTGCACAAAACCTAATCAAAAGGTAAAACTCCAAGCAAGCTCTGGATTGAAAAACTCTAGATTTTTCAATATTCAAAATTGAAACCCGATATACCCATAAGACAAAATAGAGTTATACCTATAAGATCCTTCTGGTTTGATCTCATTTTCAGCACTTGAATTTGAATCTAAAGATCAACACGGTGAAACCAACAATCTTATCTCCAACTCTGATCTTGCGTTGTATTCTTAAACGTCGAAATACAAAAAAAGTGCAGGCTTTAAATTATCGTGTTCCCTAAAACCCTAATTGGTTTCCTTCCACTTTTTTGGATTCTTAAAAATACGTGAAAACCTTAACGAGAGAATATAATATGTTTATCATGTATATCCAACCAAGGTTTATAATGGCGTATAAATATGCTATAGTAAGGACCTAAGGAGTAAACAAGACACGGGTTTCTAATGTAATTAGAAAAATCTACTTCAACCAAAAGCAATTTTCTAAAAACAAATATTACAATTCATACTTCTAAATAATCTTAATTGCACTCCCATCCTTATTCTCAAAATCAATTACTTAATCTCCTGTTATTAAATGCTTATTATCATTCTCAACGTTAAGATTACAGATACCCATCGATTAAATTAAATTACTAACAATAATATTTAATCGACCTTTTCGATAATTTCTTAAAACCTTCTACTTAACTTATTTGATATGCTAGATTATAAAATCTACTTATAAAGTTTAGCACGATCGAGATTTATAAGTTTTTTTAAGGGGGTGTCATCTGTTAGAGTTGTTATATTAAAAGTCATATTTTTAGTATTTAATTTTATTTTAATAAAATAATTTTGTATTTTATGAGAATCTTTATCAGCAATGTATGTGTATCATTTCTTTAATATTATGCATGGATGTCCGATATTCTGTATAGTATTTAATCTGGTGTGAAGAGTACGGTTTACACACAGAAGATCAGATTTTAAGTTCTTGCAGAATATAAGTTTTATGTTCACAGTTTAGATGAAAATAGATATACTATCGGTACAACTGTAACACAGAATTTTAGTAGGTCTGTCTTGGTTACGAGAAACAGATAATAGCGTCGTCTATTGTTCCGACTCTCTGTTCTAGTACACTTTGTGTGTATTGAATGAGACATTTGGGATAATTAATTTTATACTGACTATATAAATTAAATCACACCCAAAGGTTATTACGAATACTGCTTATTCTCTTAATCCTGAAATAATTATTGATATGTATATATTTAATATTCATTATTTTGATCATTAGAGGGTGCAATCTTATATGGGTCTATATTCCCAGTGAGTTAGATAGCGGTATTATTTATATGGCTAATATAAATTATTAACGAAATTCACGTCCCGAAAGATCGGGATTGACGATACCCCCTTAAAGAAGCTTATAAGTTTTGACCGAGCCAAACCCGACAAGTGGATTTGATTATCTGGTGGTCAAATAAGTTAAGTGGAAGAGCTTAAGGAATATCAAGATACCGATTAAATTAAATTATCAGTAATTAAATTTAATTGGCAGGTATCGAGAATCTTAACGTAGGGAGAAATAGTAAGCATTTAATAACAGGAGATCAATGCTAGATGGTTTTGAGATTATGGGTTAGAGTGCAATTATAGTCCTTTAGTGGTGTGAACTGTAATTCAGTGTTTTATGAAAATTACAAAAATCGTTGCTAATTTTTCATAATTGCAGATACTGTTATGAGGTTTGTTTAATTGCAGAAACTGTTGATACGTGTCGGTGTTCCACTGGAAGTCTTACTCGCAATTACTCCTCAGGTCCCTATTGTAACCCTATATATATGTGGGTAAGCTGAACCAGTTTCATCACTTATCTTCCAAAACTAAAACTGCCTAGGTTCTGCCGCTACGCATTCTTGATAGATTCTAGCCCATCCTACATTCAAGAATTACTTAAGAAAATATAATAAAAGATCTGATAGGAACTTCAACTCGGATTCAAATCTTAGTTGAAGATTCGACTGGTAAATAGGTATTCTTCTAAATTAACTTCGGATGCACGGATTTTATTTTTATCGTTCATCATCAAAAGTTTTATCTGGAGCCCGTTTCAGCGTTTTCTCATCCAGTTAACTTTTTCAGATAATCGTTTGTAAAAACAAAGATTTTGACAGTCTTACCTCCAATAATTGGTATCAAAGCCGTTTTATTTTTGTTTTTGATTATCGGGGCCGGATAATTTTAGAACTGTCGCTAACTTTGTTTTGCAAGCGTTCTAATCCCAGTTTTATGATCATCATTTATTTTTCATGTTTGATTGAATGGAATGAATAATGATTATTTTTTTTAATCACGGGGGTTAACCATAATAGATTGAATGTGAACCTTTGAGACATTGGATTAATCTAAATAGCTAGTTTTTATTTTTAAAATATTGATATTGTTTAAGAATAGATTGGATATATCAAATAACACAAAAAATAGAAACAGCACCGACGATGGTTCAGGTTTTTACGAGCCACGGATCACGATAAGTTTTTAATAGTTTTAAACGGTTTTTTTCAATAAAATTTTTGCGGTATTTATGTATAAAAAGAAGCATATGAAACAAGTCAAAATGGCGAGAAACAAAATACCAAAATAGCCCGATTTTAGCGGTTTTGCCGATAGCGGTTCAGTGGCGATTCAGTGGCGGTTTTGATGATTTTTCGGGCCATTTTTTGAATTGTTTCTTGAGCAATTTTTTAGGCATAAAATAGCAGTAAAACATACCTTAAAAATTGGTCAAAAACCAGAGAAAAAAAAAACTTGACTGAAAAGCATTACAAAACAGGCGGCAAATGGGGCAGCAACGGCGGCAGCGCATTGAGGCACTGTTCGGGGGCTATTTGGGGGCTGTTTTGGCATTGTTTTTGAGGCAATTTTCAAATCATCATGTGGATAAATATTCAAGCTATTTTTCCAAAAAAATTGGCACGAAAGAACCACCGAAAAAAGCCCAAACGGGAGGCAGAATGGGTGGCGGCACACAAGGGGCAGCGGTAGCAGCTTCAGTCTATTTTTCTAGTAGTTTTTCAGGCTATTTTCGAGCTAATTTTTTGACATAAAAATTTTATATTTCGAGAGCTTTCCATCGATATAAATAACGTCAAAAAGGAGTTCAGATGAGGCCAGAACGACCTCAAAAAGTTAGCAACGCAGTGCTGTGGCGGGCAACAGCATTTTTTATAGTTCAAGCAATTTTTTCGACCATTTTCCATGCTGTTTTAGAGAAGCATTTTTGAGTAAAAAAATTTATATTTTGAAAGCTTTCCAACAGTATAAAGCTTGTCGAAAACGGAGCTCAAATGAGACAGCAGGAGCCGCCTAAAAGCCAGGGCAAGGTGGCGCTGGTGGTGGCTGGTAGTGGCCAGCTGTTTTCTCTCTCCTGGGGCTATTTTGTTTTCATATTCTGATGTATACAAGACTAATATGATAGATCAATATATATCAAATAATATCAGGAAAGCATGATGTAATTAGGATACTGAAACAGAGACGAACAGGGTTTGAACAGCTTATTGTTTTTGGGAGACTAAAACGCCCCAGCGTTTCTCTTGGATTATAAAATCGGGATATATGCATATCGTGTTTATTTATATATAAACTTCGTGGATGATTGCATATCTGTTTTATTTATCATGTTAATTTAATTAATTCAAAATTTTGATTTTAATTAAAATATTATGTAATGAAAAATAAAATTAAGTTTTTTTAATTAATTAATTTTAATTAAATAAAAAACTTTAAATATTTTATTTTCTACAAAATATCACGTTTAAGATGACTTTTTATAAAATCGAATATCTTGAAAAAACGTGATAAATAATTTTAAATTTTGAATTAATTAAATAAAAAAATTTAATCGAAATAAATTATTATTTTTTGAAAAACACAGGACAAAAAATAAGATAAATAAATGCCTTTAATCACTACCTAAGTGGAAAAGCTGAAGAAAAAAATTGGGTATTTGTTAAATTTTATTTGTTACTCATTTAAACACGAAAAGGTAGTTTGGCGAACCAAAATCTTTGAAATCGTGTATACAAAAAGATATTTGATTTTTTCAGATCGTGTAGTTTTTTAAATTAATAAATTTATTTTAATTAAATAAATTTTTTATAACCCTCAAAAATATTTTTAAAATATAAGTGGGAGAGGAAATTTATTCATAGATAAATTCTGCGGTCCCATCACCAGTTTGTAGACGATGCAATTAAACTCTGCGTGTTGGCAGTAAGGCCTTCCTCCTCAATAGACAGATTAATTGCGGTATCGCCAATACAAACCTCATTTAGGAAAAATTCTGGATAATTGTTAGTATGGATCACTTCTCTAACTGAAAGGTTCATTGCGAAGCGATTGATTTGAGATTAGGTGATGGTTAACACTTACCTGCATATAATAGTATTATCACCATTTGAGTCACCACTATTATATATTGAACCGAAGTTATGTCAGCTATTTAATTTTACTTAGCAAGGTTAGTTGCCTAGATAGTAAAATTAAAAAGAATTGGTCTGTCTGGTCTTATGAAAGATAGTAGACGTCCTCCCAATGAGGCATGCTATTCTTAGGTTATCAGGCTGCTAGCAAATTAATTTTAAAATGGTAGAAGAAACTAAATTAAAATGAATTCAAAGTTTTGCTCATCATAATTAACGGTATTTTAATTATGTGATTCTCAGGATTAAAATAACTTTCAACCCACTCGCTTTAATACTCAAAGAAAACAAACTAACGGGGTCAAATTTTGTTAACTAAAAATGTAACTTGGATATAACTTTAACTACTAATGGTATTCCTTCAATGCTAGAAAATGTGTTTATTTTTTAAAAAAGTTCTTTAGGGCCGAAAGACATGAAAAAAAAAAGATTCAGAAACAGGTAAACACGGTTTCTAGGGTAGTTAGTGGGCCACGGATTGGTGTGAAAAAATCAAAAGGCTGATATTTTCACTATAACTAGACATGGCATAGGAAAAAGTTATGTCTAGTATTTCTCAGAAGGCTAAACAAACAAGGTAATTTTTGTTTACTGGTTGTAAAAACATGTTCAAAGGTGTTATCTACGGTACCTAATGTGTAGATACGGGAGTCACTAATCATGTCTGCAACTAGAAAACCCGACAACTCAATTATGGAAAAATATACCTACATATAGGCAATAATACAAAGGTAACAACAATTGCAGTGAGAGATGTCACTCTCAGTTTTAGTGGAGAAAAAGTTTTAATATTGAGAGATTGTCATTATGTACCTTCCATTAGAAGAAACTTAGTTTTCATTTCTAGATTAGTTAAAGACGAATATTTAGTTTATTTTAATAACTCTGTAATTATTAAGAATAATAAACGGGTTATCTGTTCTGGTACATTGGTGAATGATTTTTATGTTATTACTCCGATCTTTCCTACACTACAACTAACTGAAATAAATAACACATCTAATTTACCATATAAGAGAAAGTTTCCTTCTTTAATAAACTAAACATTTATTTGGTACTTACGCTTTAGTCATATTAATCTAAAAATGATAAAAAGACTGGTAGCAATAGACCTATGAGTTCATTAGAAGTGGAGGTACTTTCAGTTTGTGAATCTTGCTTAGAGGGTAAGATGAGCAAGAGGCCATTTTCGGCCAAAGGCTATAGAGCTAAAGAACTGTTGGAATTAGTTCACTCTGATGTGTGTGGTCCTATGGCAATTTGGGCTAGAGTTGGCTGAGTACTTCGTCAGTTTCATTGATGACTACTCAAGGTATTGATACATTTACTTGATGCACTGTAAATCTGAATACTTTGAAAAGTTCAAAGAATTCAAAACAGAGGTGGAGTAGCGTCTCGATAAAAATATCAAATCACTACGATTCGATCGTGGTGGGGAATACCTCTTTGGAGAGTTTAAGGATTACCTGTCATTAGATCGGATTGTATCCCAGTTGACTACACCTAGCACTCCGCAGTAGAATGGTGTAGTTGAGAGAAAGAATAGGACTCCTATGGAAATGGTAAGGTGTATGATGAGTTCTTTAGGTTTACCCGATTCATTTTGACAAGTCGCTATAAAGACAGCGACTTATATTCTGAACTTAATATCTTCTAAGTCAGTACCTTTTACTCCCACAAAATTGTGAACCGGGCATAAGCCTAGTCTGAAACACATTGAGATTTAGGAGTGTCCAGCACATATGCTGAAAGAAAACGCGGGTAAGTTGGAATCAATGACAGAAGTCTGTTTCTTTGTTGAGTATTTCAAGAAAACAAAGGGTGAACTATTTTATAATCCTAAGGATCAGAAGGTCATTGATAGAACAAATGCTCAATTCTTGGAAGAGGATTATATTGTTAACCAAAACCCTAAAGCAATAATGTTCTGGAAGAACTGAGAGAAAAAACCATTAGAACGGAAGAGGAACCACAAGTTGCTGATATTCCATTACCTCGTCGTAGTCGGAGAATTATTAGAACATGTGCAAATCAAGAACAGGGTGCTAATGCAGAGGATTCAGATTCTGCGCAGCCTGTTAGCGCTAGTATACAGACACAAGTAGTGCCTCATCATAGTGGAAGGGCTGTTCATCAACTTGATCGGTATAAGTTCTTGGGAGAGTCTTTTGACAGGATCCCGACAGAACTGGATACTGAGCCTTGTAACTACAATGAAGTACTATAACACAAACATGTAGATCTTTGGTAAAGGACTATGAATTCAGAGATAGAATCTACATATTCCAATCAGGTCTGGAAACTTGTAGAACCACCTGAAGGGATAAAATCCATTGAATGCAAGTGGATCTACAAGACGAAAAGAAGAGCAGATAGGAAGGTTAAAATTTTCAAAGCTAGATTAATTGTAAAAGGGTTCACTCAGAAAGAACGGATCGACTATGAGAAAATCTTTTCACCGATAGTCGTGCTTAAGTCTATCCAGATTCTCTTATCCATTACTGCTCATTTCAATTACAAAATCGGGCAAATAGATGTCAAGACAACTTTCCTTAACGGAAGTCTTAACGAGTGTATCTATATGATATAACCAGACAAATTCATTGCAAAGGGCCAGGAACACATGTTATATAAGCTTAAGAGATCCATTTATAGACTTAAACAGGCATCGAGATCATGAAACACTCGGTTTGATCAAGCCATTAAGTCTTATGATTTTGATCAGAGTTCGAATGAGTCCTGTGTACACAAGAAGCATGACGAAAGCATGGTGATCTTTCTAGTACTTTATGTAGACGATATCTTGCTCATCGAAAATGATGTGGGGTCATTATTTATAGTTAAATTATAGTTATCTAGGCAGTTCGATATGAGGAACTTGAAAGAAGCCTGTCACATCTTTAGGATCAAGCTTATGTGAGATCGGAAATAAAAGATGTTAGACTTATCACAAGTAAAGTATATCGCTGATATTCTTGCTCGTTTTAGCATGTAGGATTTCAAGAAAAGATTTCTCCATTTCAGGCGTGGAATCACTATATCCAAGGATCAGTGTCCTAAGACACCTGATGAGATAGGGAAGATGAAGGTGATTCCTCATGCTTCGATAAAATAAAGCCTCATGTATGTTATACTTTGCACTAGACCCGACATTTGTTTTGTCGTTGGCATGGCTAGCAAATATGAGTTTAACCTAGAGCAGGAGCATTAGGCTGCAGTAAAGAATATAATCAAGTACCTGAAAAGAACTAAGGATTATATGTTGGTTTACCAGGCAGATAGTCTAATACCTTTGGGGTACACAGATCAAATTTTCAATCTGACAAGGACTCTCATAAGTTTGTCTTAGGATATGTGTTTACCTTAAAAGGTGGAGGTATAAGTTGGAGGAGTATCAACCAGTCATGCATTGTTGATTCCACCATGGCGGCCAAGTACCTGGCAGCTTCTGAAGCAGCCAAGGAGGCCGTGTGGCTCAGAAACTTCTTGTTGGATCTAGATGTGGTTCATTCAGTTCAATCGGCTATTACACTTTATTGTGACAATAGCAGAGCAATTGCAAACTCGAAGGAACCAAGAATCCATGAGAAAGGAAAATACATTGAGCGTAAATATCACTTGATACGAGAAGCGTAAGTATCACTTGATATAAGAAATCGTACAGAGGTTGATGATGTTGTGACCTAGATTACATCAAGTGACAACCTTGCAGATTCTTTTACAAAGAGCTTACCGGGTAAAATTTTTGATAGTCATGTAGAAGGCATGGGAGTAAGATGTATAGTAGTATGGTTTTGATTATAAGTGGGAGATTGTTAAGGTTTGTATGCTGAAAATCTTATTTTTAGTATTTAATTTTATTTTAATATAATTAATTTTTTATTTTATGGTAATAGTTATGAGTAATGTATGTGTATCATTTCTTTAATGTTATGCATGGATGTTCGATATTCTGTATAGTATTTAATCTGGTGTCTAGAGTACGGCTTACATACAGAATATCATATGTTAGGTTCTTAGAGAATATAAGTTTTATGTTCAAAATTTAGATGGAAATAGACATACCACCGGTACGACTATAGCACAGAGTTTTAGTGGGCCTGTATTGATTACAGGGAACAGATAATAGCGTCATCTATTTTTTTGACTCTCTGTACTTGTACACTTTGTGTGTATTGAATGGGACATTTGGGATAATTAATTTTATACTAGCTATATAAATTAATTTACAATCTAAGATAATTATGAATAATGCTCATCCTCTTAATTTTGAAATAATTATTAATTTACATATATTTAATATTCGTTATTTTGATTCATTAGAGGGTGTAATCTTATATGGGTTTATATTCTCGGTGAGTTGGATAGCGGTATTATTTATATGACGAATATTAATTTTTCACAGAATCCACGTCCCGAAAGATCGGGATTGACGATACCCCATTAAGGAAGCTTATCAGTTTTGACCGAGTCAAACCTTGCAGGTGGATTTAATTATCTGAAGGTCAAATAAGTTAAGCGAAAGAGTTTAAGAAATATCAAGATGCCGATTAAATTAAATTATCAGTAATTAAATTTAATTGGCGAGTATAGAGAATCTTAACGTGAAAAAAAATGGTAAGTATTTAATAACAGGAGGTTAATGCTAAATGGTCTTAAGAATATGAGTCAAAGTACAATTATAGTTATTTAGTAGTGTGAACTGTAATTCAGTATTTTATGAAAATTACAGAAACCGCTGCTGATTTTTCATAATTGCAAATACCGTAATAAAGTTTGCTTAATTTTGGAACCGCTGATATGTGTCTATGTTCCATTAGAAATCTTACTCATAATTACTCCCCCGATCCCTGCTGTAGCTCTAACTATATGTGGATAGGCTAAACCAATTTCATAACTTATCTTCGAAGACTAAAACTATCCAGGTTTTGCCGGTACGCATTCTTAATAGATTATAGCCCACCCTACATTCAAGAATCGCATAAGGGAATACAGTAGAAAATCTGACAGGAGCTTTAACTCAGATTCAAATCGTAGTTGAAGATTTGACCGGTAGAAAGGTATTCTTCTAAATTAACTTCAGATGCACGGGTTTAATTTTGATCGTTCGTTATCAAAAGTTTTATCTGGAGCTCGTTTTGATGTTTGTCTGTCCAGTTAATATTTTTAAATAATCATTTGTAAAAATAAAGATTTTGGCAATATTGTCTCTAACATCATCAATCTCTATTCAGGACATGAATTTTGTCAATAATTAATATCCACCATATGAGTAACACCGTTATCCAACTTATTGAAATTATTGACCGATAAAAGATCGCACTCTCTAATGAATCAAAACAATAAATATTAAATATACGTGTCTAATAATTATTCCGAGATTAAGAGTATAAGTACTCATAATAACCATAGAGTGTAAATTAATTTATATAGTCAGTATAAGATTAATTAACCCAACCTGGTCATGTTTAATACACACAAAGTGTACAACACAATGAGTTGTAACAATAATCAAGAGTATTACTATTCTCCATAATCAAGATAGATCTTCTAACACATTGTGCTACAGCTGTACTGATGGTGTGTCCAATTCTATCTAAGACTGTAGATCAAAAACTTATATTCTACAAGAACCGATAATCTGGTCCTCCGTGTGTAAATCGAACTCTAAACACTAGATTAACTACTATGTAGAGCAAAAGACACGCATGAATAATATTAAATAAAATAATAAAATGCATACATTGCTCGTACAGATTCTCATCAAGGATTGCACAAGGGCTGTTGAGTTGAGGGTTAAGTCCCTCGCCTTGAAGAGGAAGGTTAAAAAAGTTGAGAATTTCCTCGTCGCCACCAAAGTTGAGCTCGAAAAGATTTAAAAGAGATAAACTAGCATCATCGAGTAGTCATTCGAGAAGGACTACGTTGATGGGGTGGGGGATGCCACGAAAAGCCACAAGGGTCAATTTCCAAAGCTCTAGGATATCGTCTTCGAGGTTGTATGGAAGGTTGCATTGAAGGCAATTAGAGTTGAGGTAAACTCCCCCATACTCCAATGTTCCTCTTCCACGTCTTCATGCCAACGTAGAGGAAGAGGCTGGTGCTGAAGCTAATACAGAGAATCCTCCTCCCCTCAAAGTTGAAGCAGCCGAGGTGAGTCTCGTTGAGGTTGCGACTATGGAGGGAGCCTTCTGCTTTCTACTGAAGAGGTTAAGACTCCTATTCAGACCATAAAAAACTTTTTGGCATTCTATTGAAGTTATACATAGGATTTTAATTAATCTTTGTCTTGAGTATTCTTATATCTTTGATGGATAGGGAGAAGAGTTTTACGCCTCAAGTAATCCTTTCTTTGGATCGTTCTCGATTTGTTAAAAGTCTGTTGATCATCTAAGGTTTTTGTTTTAATTTTCAGCCAAAATCTTTCCTTCTGTCTTGTGTGGGTAGAAGGAGTTGACCCTCTTCGACGAACAAATTACATTCGATCAATCCCCGAGTCGAATTAGCTTTAAAGGAAATGATGTTGCCGAAAAAGAGAACTAATGTTTCTTACTGATCGTCTAGTGTACTTCAAAATTTAAAAATAGAATTTTCAAAGGCTGCTAATATTCAAAGGAGACTACTAACATTCAAAATTCGAGGTAAAGGTTTACCCCATATACTCCAAGTGATAGACTGCAACTTCATCCTTACCAAGTGATATTCTACATGTCTTCACAATTCAAGTCGAGCTTCCTGTGAACTAGATCTCTTGTGTGGGCCATGACTTTCCTTAGAATGAGATCCCCAGTCGAAAGTACCCTATGGTGCACCCTGAGGTTATATCCTTTGGCTAGCTTCTGTTGATAGGATGCAAGCTTTAAAAAGGTCATTTCTCTTCTTTCCTCAATCAAGTCCAAATCTTTAGCCAAGATCAATGAATTGTGAGCTTCATTTACTTCAAATTAGATAGTTGGCAACCTGATCTCTTGCAAGATAATGGCCTCAGCCCCATAGGTTAAGAAGAAGGGAGCTTCTCGAATAGATCTTATAAGGGTTTTTTGGTAAGTCCAAAACACTGATCATAGTTTTATTTGATGTTTTCCTTGGCCATTATTTTGAGGATAAACTGATATTGAGAAGTAGTTCTAAATCCCCAAGGCCGAATAGAAATTTTTGAATAGGGAATCGTTGAGCTAAGTACCATTTTCAGATGTGATAGCTTAAGAAATTTCCAAAATGGGTGATGGGGCTCTTTCAAATGAACTTTTTTACTTTTGTATCCTTGATATTAGCCTGGGGTTCGACTACAATTCATTTGGTGAAGTGGTCAGTTGCGATCAAGGGAAACTTCCTATTTTCAATTGCCTGTGAAAATGGTCCTACTATGTCTAGGCCCCACTGAGCAAAAGGCTATGGACTATTCATGGGTGACAAATCCTTGGTAGGAATTCGGATGAGTGGTGCAAACTTTTGACATTTCCCACTGTGATAGACGTATTGTAGGGCCTCTTTCTGAATATAGAGCCATCAATACCCTTGAAAAATCGCTCGATGAGTTAGGAACGCTTCTCCTGTGTGGCTTCTAGAGATCCCATCGTGAATTTCATAGAACATGCCTTCTACCTTGTTTGGGTGGACACGGAATAGATACGAACCCGTGAAGTGTTTTTTTTTTTTGGGTACAAATTCACATAATCTAAAACGCAAAATCTAATAGCTTATCTCCTCAGTTTGTGCGTCTCTCTTTTATCCATACGGAGTTCATCTCTTAACAAATAAGCTTTGGTAGGGTCCATCCAACTTGAGTTGAAGTCTAAACAAAACATTTTTTATTTGGAGCCTCGATCAATGCTCGGCGTCTATAGAAGTTCGATTATGATCATGCTCTCCCTTTTAAGATTGGACAAGGGAAGCTAAGCAGGCCAAATAATTGTTGTGACCATTTTGTTTAGAGCTGAGTTGGGTGATCTCCAAGGGCCTAAAATTTCAAGCCAAATCTTTGGCCGTCCCAAATTGGATATGTCCCTTTTGTGGCCAAACAACGAGGATCTAGAGGGACTTTCCATTCACTCTGCTTAGACGACAAGTTTCTCTTTTTGGGAGTATCTTCTTGAGATTCTTGCTTTGCGAGAACTTTAGATCTTTTTGCCCCAAGTTGGTTTTGGGCCTCTATGAAGGAGTTCTACTTCTCACGTTATTGTTAGCCCTTACATGGGCTTGGGCCCAAGTGGGCTCCGGCTTAGTTTTTCACCTCTCTGCCACTTGCTACAATAATTAATGTTTATTAATGTACTATTTTTTTAGGGTAGGCATTGCAAATGGTAGGGTACTATATAGATCTCCTACCTAGTAATATTATTTTTCTAATATTACATACTGTTAATTTGTTAGCCCATGCTCGCCATTATGGGATGTATGGACAAAATAGCTGATGGCATTGCTTACAACTTGTATAATTTTAAATCACATATATATTAAAAAATGATAAGTAAATTTTTAACAAAGAATAACTAAATAAATTATATTCCAATCAATTAATTATTAATATCCGATCAATCAGTTTTTTTATATGTACAATAAATTGTGCATGGATAATGAAGAGTACAATCAAACAATATTCAAAATCGAAACTAAATCCATATAACAACTAAAAGATTATTCGTATTCACAGCATTTCTAACTATGGAACAATTTGAGTGTCGGACCATTATTTAGAATAATTTAAAGCCTTAACTAATTGATAAATATGACAATTGTATATCAACGGTTGTAATTTATTATATAAACTAATAAATTGCTTGCACGGCACTCTCATAATTAATCTTAATCCATGTTTAAAAAAGTGTCTAATTGAATGTAATAAGGGTGAATTGGTGTGAACCTTTTCCATTGTGGTTGCCATATAAATTGATAACGTGGATAATTTGAAATATGTAATTATGGTTATTTCATATGAATTAAATATTTGAATTGCATATGTAATTATTGTAAATAAATAAATATACATAGATATACACAAGTTGTATATATATTTCGTTTTGGTAATATGATATACATAGTGATTTACCTAAATTTTTTTGTGAACGGTTATAATCGTCAATAGATATATAGATATTTTCATTTCGTGTAGCATAGTTATCATTTCATATAACATCAAATTTCATTATCAAATATAATTCGTCACAAACAACAACGTTATCATTTTCTATAATAAAATTATCATATTCTCATTTGCCCATTTTATGTAATAAAATTATTATTTTTTCATTTTTTGTAATAAATTTCTCGTGACGAAAATTATCATATTCTCATTTTTTTATTTTTTGTAATAAAATTCTCATTTCTTGTAGTACAATTATCATGGCATATTAATATATTCTAATTTTGTGTAGCACAATTATCTTATCATATTAACATATTATTATTTTCGTGTAGCATAATAACATCAAATCTCATTTTATCAACCAAATATTCTCATTGTCTGACAGGAAAAATTTAATTCAATAACCTATTCTCATTATGTAGTTCTCCCAGACATTATTATCATTTCATCATTCAAATATTTCGTATACAACTATAGTATTCTCATTTTCTGTAAATAAATTCTTAATTTGAATAACAACGTTATCATTTTCTACAACAAATTTTCTCATTTGCATATAATATATAAAATATGAGCACAAAAAATGGAGACTTTTGATAGTTACACTTTTTACTTTTTATGAGAAAAAAAAACCCTTCATCTTCATACAACAAGTCCATACTAATCATCTGTGAAAATTTTGAAAAAATATATGATAATTTATACAATACATTGATCTTTAAATAAGCAAGAATTGCTATTTTTTGAAGTGATTTAGCTCCAAAACTTCAAAAAAAAAAAAAAACAACAAATCTCGAAATCTATGTAGTTGAAATGGTTTCAAATGAGCCAGTAACATAACATGATTCCATTTATTTAGGAGTCTGTATTACCATAAACTGAAAATTCAAGCATAATCAGGCGGTTGAAATTCAAACTGGATATCTTACCATATATAGCCTATGCTTTTCGGACTGTATTACCATAACATGTTAAAGCAAAAATAGAATCTTGAGATATCATTTCATTCGAATTCGAAGGAATCAAAAAGCCTCCATAAATAATTTTTACCAGGGGATGTAACATTCCCATAAAATGTGTCGAGTAATGAATGTTATCAATTCTCATGAAAAATATTTTGAAAGTATAAAAGTCTTAAAAAGTATAAAAAAGATGACATGAAATAACAGTTTATTACATTGAATTTATCCTAAAATAAGTGGCCAAAATAAGATCCTAGGGTAATTAATCCATGTAATTTGTGAATGTTTTATTTTTGTTGCGAGAAGTGGATTTTTTAAAGTTTTTTAGCTTCTTATTTTTTTAAAAAATTAAATGTAGAAAGATATGAAAAAACAATTAATTACAATGCAAAACTTTTTAAGAGATTTTTAAGCAAAAAGTTTTTAAAACGAAGCTAGGCCAAACGGAGGTGTAACCAGTTATTTCAAAATCTAGACTATTAATGATTTTTACTTTTGTTCAAAATGTAAATTTTTTTCTAGCAAGAAATGATGAGAACTTAAATTTTGAAAAAAAAAGTGTTACGCTCCAAACTCCGGGCCACGTGAAGCACCCATAAACAACCAAACACAACACCCAACCCGAGAATACACTCTCAAATTGAACATACAAGCATTGTATATAAACGCCAAACGGCATACATTACGAGGCTCTAACGCCGAAAAACATGTATAAAGCATACATGATACAGATAGAAACAAAAAAGAAGACAGCAACTCTTCTACCACTCCAGTACCTCCAGATCAACTCACGTGACCAGTACCTTAAGAAAAGCAAATTCCACACTGTGAGCTAAAATTCAGCAGAAAACAGAAAGACATGCAGTATAAACAAAACATACTAGGAAATCGAAATGCAGGTTTAGACTCTATTTCAAGGCTTGAAAACAGTTTTCACATGCAAACGGAAAAGTGAGGATACAAACCATATTTTGACTCACTCACAGGAGCCTTGAAAATAATTTAAAAATGGTTTTTAGATCGCGATTCACACGACTCTTAAAAATAATTTGAAAATTGGTCTATCCATCCCATAATGCAGTTCATGCAATCCATGATACATACAACCAGCCCTCACACGCCGCAACCACAGTCCTAACACTGAAATAAAGATCCGCACATAAACATACATTCCTGAGATAAAACTGTATACCATGGGGTAAAACCATAGCCCAAACCACGGGTTAAAATCGCAAACCAAACCACGGGATAAAATCGCATACTTTACCGTAAGCCACGGGATGGAACCGCTGACCACGAATTATACCACGGGATAAAATCGTAAACCACGGGATAAGACCGCATACCGCGGGATAGGACCGCATACCACAAGATAAAACCGCATATTACATGATAAAACTGAACATTACGGGATAACACCAAAAACTATGGGATAACACCGAACATACCTATGCATAGCCTAATCAGGATTTAAATGCATAAAGCCACGTAATGTCACTACGTTTCACAAATCACGTCACATGCTACACACGCGACTCACATAATACTTGCAACTCATGCAACATGCAACACATGCATCCGTACCTCATATTCCACATAACCATGCCTACAAAACTTCTGAGTTTAAAACATGCAACTACGGTACACGTAATGATACCAAAACTATGTAATCCACTTACATAATCCATGCATAATAAACCACAGTTATAAATGCATAAAGCTAGTTATAAGTGCACATAGCCATATAATCTCAAACCGTGACATCACCCGTCACAAAACCCGACACGACATCACATGCCACACACCCATCATTTGATAGCCGAATGACCCATGCACAAACCAGGACCCATCCACACACCGGGACAACCAACATCTAAACTGGAGGTCAATACTTGAACCTCCCTCAGATCGATTCTTACCAGAACCCAACCTTAAAATCAAACCATGGACCTACACGTCCCGAACATAACCAACACGCACACAACCGTACCACAACTCCTCAAGTCTAACCATGCATGTCAACCCAAGGACGGCATCTAAACGAAGCACTCGAGGCCACAACACGACCCTCAAACCACCACACGACCAGCCAAACTCCAAAAGGAATCCACAGGTATTTAAATCAACTAATTTCTATAAATTAATTAATTGAATACCATAGGACGCTAATCGAAAACCAAAACCCAACCACGGAACCACCATCACACACCCCAACTCTTCAGTCGACTGGACCCAACCCCTAATCGACTGAACAACACACTGGAAACCACGCAAAATGCCAACAGCCACGGTTCAGTCGACTAACCCTCGAGGTTCAGTCGATCGAACCCCAAAAACATGATCCAGTCGACTGAACCTCACAGTTCGGTCGACTGAACAGAGGCAAGAACAGTTTTCGAACACTGTTTCAACCTCCAAAACCTCGATTCAACACCTTTAAACCCCGATCTAACACCCTTAGACATCCACACGCCCAAGTCAAACACCAAACCCTCGAAAGAAACTCTCGAAACACAATTGCATCCATCGAAATCGACTAACAACCGGTTTTAAACCAAAAATCTATTTTTACAGAAAATCAGATCTACAGCTATCCGACCGGTAGAAATACACCCGATTACACGTAACACCTTTATAAAACATACAGGTCTAGAATCCTACCTCGGTGAGTTCACAACTCGACATCTCGATCGACGTGCAAAACTGAGCTTCACCGGAATAGAAGTCCATCTGGATGAACGCGTAGCCCACCGTGCCAACAGCAGGAATCCGCTATCTGATCATGAGAAATCGAGCCCCGGGCCCTCGAAAACTTAGAGAGAAGGCGGAGAGAAAATAGGAAGCTTGTTAGAGAAGTTTTAAAAAATATCTTTATGAAAATATCTAACTCTAACTATTTATAGGCCTCCAAAATATTTTTTTTTGAAATTTTTCAAAATTCGCACCACAACGGCCCACGGCCCCGAGAACCTACCCCACATCTATATCTAAGCCCGATCATGCATCAAAAACAATAAAAACATGCTCAAATGAAAACACGTAACGCGCGTCCGAAAACGCCGAAAAAAAAAACGGGTTAAGGTCTCACAGAAAGAAATTCTATAATGAGATATGAGAGGAGAAAAGTAATCAAACTAAATATTTTGTTACTTGTCTAAATATGCAACTAAGTTGGATTTTTGTTGGCTTGATGAGATACTTTGAGCATTAGCGTATAAGATTTAATTTTTTATGCTAATGCTGTTGTCTGACATCTTTAAATGTTAATTTTTTTAATAAAAAATTAATTTTTAAGTTATGATGTTTAGTATATTTAGAAAGTGAACTCATTATTTAATAGAAAAAGTACATACACAATTCAAATACTTTAATTTATTTAAAATAAAATTATTATAGCACACTCATTTAGAAAGTAAACTTTACTCTTAAAACTTAAAAATATTGTACCATTATCTCAAAAACTAAACGTTCGTGTGAAGAAAAGTGCACTAGCAAGCGTTCAATAAAATTAAAAAATATTTGAACAGCATTAAACACAGTGACGACTCCAGAAATTTTTATTTGTGGTGTCACTGGTATTTGAACTTTTCAAATCATAACAAAAAATAATATTATTTATTAATACCATCGTTATACTAAAAAGATATGTAAACACAAACTTTTATAGTTGGTCTCAACGAGTTTTTATATTTTAAAAACGTTAAATAATAAGCTCATTATCAACACTATTAAATACATCTTTTTTAATATATGTCACTAAACAATCACTCATCCATTGATATCCCATTCTATTAGGCATATAACAAAAAATATATATAAAGTAAATTTCTTGCATCATTGCATATGCATAGACTAACTCATATTATTGCATACGATTTTTAAATAATTCTAATTTCTACAAATAGACTACATTAGAATTTACAATTAGTTCAACTCAAATAAAAGAACCAAACATTACAAAGGCAATCATTATCAAGCACAACATTTATATTATAAGCATTTATAAATCTAAAAAAAGAGTGGCTTCTCTCCGGTTCAATGATGGACTGGAGAGATCCAGATCTATTTATCATGAGTTTAAAATGGACACACTTTGATGATTTGAGCTATTTATTTTATTCTTTTAAGTATATATATTATTACAACAAAAAATCAAACTGATCAGATATTGAAAACTACCTTAATAAATTACAAATGTGTTGATAAAATAAATAATAAAATAAAAATCACAGTTTATCTTTATTAACACAAACGTGATTTCTTAAGGCAATTACCGATATCCGATCACACTACAACAAAATGCACTATTATCGACCACACTTGGCGACGAAGGCCCTAATTCATTGCTAAAAAGCTATCTTTGCTGACGAGAGATCTGAGCTCATTGCCAATTCATTTGGCGGCAGATTATATTTTGCATGCTAATTTGGTAATCTTTTGCCGACGCAGTGTGCTTATTTGGCAACTAAAATCAAGTTGGCAAAAGTCTTACCTTTGGCAATGCACAGCATTACATCGCAGAAAACTTATAATTTTTGGGCACCAAGTCTATTGTGACGACCCGGTACATAACAATTTTCTTATTAATTACTCTAGCGTAATTAAATTTTTGAAAAAATGATTTCTAATGAAAAATAAGATATATTATAAGCAGTTGGTGTGTGTAAGGAAACCAGAATATTAAATCGTGAATAATTTTATAATGATCGAAAATTTTAATAATAATGTGATTCAAAAAAATAATTCAGAGAATTAAATAGGGTGGAATTATCACAAAGGTAAATGTCTAAATTATCAATATATATATATATATGAGTTTGTGTATTTTAATATTTGAAATAATTTAAAATATACTAGATATATATAAAAGAAAAAAAGGAATATTTTATCTCTGCCAAAGCTGAGGTGTGAGAACAGATGCTTCAGGCGAGAGAGAGAAATCCGAGAGAAGAGAAGAGAGGAGAGAAACAGGCGCGCACAACCTTGGCCGCCGCGACGCCTCCCTCGCCCCACCACCGCGAATACCGGGACCGTATCTGCCACCCATCACCGCTGATGAGCTCACCCCAGCCACCACCAGTCACCATCGCCGGAGTTGTCTTCCTTGTTTTCTTTCTTCTCCTCTTCGAATTTGCAATGGGAAATCTTCAAAGCTCCCGATACCTAACTTTATTCCAAAAATCAATTATCTTCCACACTAAATCAAGCGAGATCGACTGGGAATTGAGAAAGACATGATAGGAGGATCACGATAAGTCGTCTAGCTGCCAATTCCAAGGAAGTCAAACATTAGGGCTCCAAAATCTAGGCAAAATTTACAAGTTTTTTTTGGCTCCCTGAGGTAGGATATTGACTATACTTGAGATATTCTTGCTGATATGAGTTGATTTTTATGTTAATATCTTAAAACCATAAAATTTGAGAGGTCTCACCGAAACCCTAAGTCAGATTCTAAGGTGGGTGGTTGAATTTCATGATTCATTGAAATTAGAGAAATAAATGAGTTAATTGACCTATGGAACCTACTTGTAAGTAAGTGTGAATTAAAATGTCAATTTAAAACAAATATTCAGAACTCTGTAGGCATAAAATAAAAATTGTTGGGCGTTGGCCTGGAGCAAGGTGGTGATAGGATGAAATTTGGATATCTAATGAATTGTCTAGACATCCTAACTTGAAGATTTGGATGAGTTTAAAACATGTTGAGGTAGGATTCAAGTTATCGGAGGGTGAGCCAATATATTGTGGAATATGTCAAAGATTCGTTATAAGAATTGGATTTTTTTTTAATTTAATTCTTGAGTATGATTACATATATTTGTACAAGATTTTGGATTTGAACCAAATTTTTGGAAATATGAATAGTTAGAATGATGTGTTAGCTTATGGAGTGCTAAATCATTGAATTATCTTACTGTGAGACCCTGAACCTTATTCCTTTGAGTTATTTATATGCATGACGTGTTTCTTTCAGTATATGAATAGCCTTAATGCATGAGTTATGCTTTAACGTTGTTGAACAACATGTATAAATGTGTTACACGCTTTTTGGGGTTTAGTAGAGGTTTATTTGGCTTGTGTTTGGACCAAAAACCTTATTTTGCTTCACAAAAATCGAGACCAAAACAGTAGGCTGTGACCCAGCAGTTCGGTCGACTGGACTGGTGATTCGGTAGACTAAACTAAAGTTTTTGGGTTCGGTCGACTGAACATGAGGGTTCGGCCGACTGAACCGTGGAAGTGGCGACCTTTTCGAGAGCCTTCGGTCGACTGAAGTGGCCTCTTCAGTAGACTGAACTGCCTTTTTGACGAGCCTATAAGTATTCCAGGGGCTGGAATGTTTGGAGAAAAGGAATTTTCTTCATTTCCTCTGCCTTCTCTCTAGCTTTGAGGGCCCGGGGCTTGGTTCTTTGTTGGTTCCTTTGTGGATCTTTGCTATCGGGGACGTAGGTTTCACTTTCATCTGGTCGGATTCTCTTTCTAACGCCGTTCAGTTTTGAGATGTCGAGTTCTTGACTCTTCGAGGTAGGATTCTAGACCCTACTGCTGTATGAGGGTGATATATGTGATTATCTGTGTTTTCACTGGATAAAAAGTACATCAAACATGTTTTTCATGGGTAAACCTTAGTTTTTGGGTAAAAGTGGGTTTTTACGCCTTTTCTTGGTTGTATACATGTTTCGGGTACGTGGTATCCGTAGTTTTCAAAAGAAGGTTTGAAAACGAGGTATTTTGAGAAAATGGTGAAAAACGTCTTTTTGGAGGTTTGGAGATAACCCGCGGGGTTGAGTCTCACTTTTTAAACTATTTTGTGGGTTTTCGTAGTTGAGCTACGATTTGGTTTTAAACGTTTTTCATAGATGTGCCGTGACAGTGGGTTTGGTTGAGTTGGGCTTCCATTGCTCCTCGGTGTAAGTCTAAAAACATGCGAAGCGTAGGTGCTCTATACCTCCGGGTTAGTCCCCGTAAATTGAGTGTGTGTGTGGGTGCTTTGTACCCTCGGGCTCAGGTTTCGTAAATTAAGCAGTCGGTGCTCTGTACCTTCGGTTATCTCCCGTAAATTAAGCAGTTCGGGTGCCTCTGTTAATGGCGTCGTTGTCGTGACTCCGTATAGAACTTGTCATTACTAAGCCTGTGGGTCTAGGGTAATGGATGAGAGTCTTAGTTGTTACCTTTGTCGGTGTGGCAAAATCAGTACATAGGATTACATTTGATCTTTTCTCCTCGGCTGTGTGGCCTGAGTGGAGCTTACTATTTATTTACGGCTTTCCCTTAACTGTGGCATGATATCTGTTAGGATGATATGCATAGTTTGAATGATGAAAAATATGATATTTTATAAGATAAAACCTTTTTGAGACTCGTGTTAGTCTGATAGAAAATTTGTGGTTTTGGAAGGAAAACCTTTTTGGTTCCTGTGGTTGAGCCCATATGCTTATGATTGTATAGCCTGATTTACAGTTTTATAGTCTGTTTTCTATTGGATTTCGGCTCACTGTGTGGGATTTTGCTGTAAATCTTTTCAGGTGAGCATGAGGAGTTGACCTAGATTCTTGTGGTGGCTGAAGACTAGTTGTAGTTTCCTATTTTGAACATGTACTTATACATGTGGCACCTATTTTAGAAGGCTTCTTTTGTACGCCTTGAGGCGAGGTACTTATTCATGTATGAGATTGCATGTTTACTGTTTATGAGAGTTGAACTGTGAGAATTTTCATCCAAATGATGTATATTTTTGAGTTGATAGTTTTCCAACTGCAAATTTTATTTTCTCAAACGATAATTTTGGTGGGTTTTGGCGTGACCCTAGTGTTTGGGGCGTGACAACTTGGTATCAGAGCTTTGGGTTCGAATACCTATAAGCCATGGGAAAGAGGGTACATCACCTTGTGAGGATGTATGTGTGCTTGATTGCATGTGTTCAAGAGTTTTCTTACA
>JAUMHN010408186.1:0-14809 GCA_032360265.1 Heliamphora ciliata
CGGAGGCTCATGTTTTAATTCTCAATTTAATTCATTTTAAAACCACCGGTTATAGATCTAGCTTAATTGTCTTTATAAACCCACGGTTATGCGTTTATTTCCATTAACTTTGTATTTTTTTATACTAAATAAATGTTATATTTATATTATAATTAAATATATTATAATTAAATAATTATAATTATTATTATGATTATTATTGTTTTTAAATGAGTATTATTAAACAGCATAACTTTTGTATTTAAGTTGTAACGGTCATAACCGACATTTTATTCGCGCAATTATTATTATATTTAATATTATTATTTATTCGTTTAACCTAATCAATCATATATTATTATTATTATTATTATTATTTTTGAGATATCACACCGATGTTACAAATAAACAAGTTTTCACACCAAATGGTCATTTCCACACATAAGTACAAAGTTAAATTCATATTCTCAAACTCACCTCTTAACCAATGAGTTGATTATTCCCCATTCATCTTATATCATTTGACACTCAACTGATCCACACTTTTCATTTACCTCATTTTAGCTTTGTTCATACCCTTGCTATTTCAATTCAGTTTTCTTTCAGTTCATTAGTTAAGTTGGATCCAACACCGGGTACAGTTTGAAATCTATAACTATATCCCAACCCACTACCGAAACCCGATGGATAATAGCTTGCTTTATAACTCACCGTGACAACTGCCATTTTTTGTTTCCCTTGGGAACGCCGATGGGAAGGCAACCCGAGCTCATATTTACAGAGGCTAACCCAATGGGAAGGGCACACAGCTTGAGCAAGTTTTTAGTCTTTCAGCACGGAGCTAGTTAAGCCCAACTTATCCAACACAACCAACTGTCGATTCCAATATCCGTTCATTAATTCATTTTTCTTTAATTTAACCATGAGTCCAACCACAAACCTTGGAAACTCTCATCAAACCCCACATGATAGATATAACATAGCTTTCAATTAGAGTAAACACACCCAAATCACATAACTTTTGATTCAATAATCAATCACACATCTCTATTTTTATCATTATATCCGAAGATAATAACATTAAATGGTCTAAACCCATGGTTTTAGTTTATTTTCAGGAAATCAACCAAAAACAACTCCATAGGCTAGGGTTTTATTTCAAAATTTTCCAAATCTTGATGCTTATATATCAATTGAACCTTTAAAACATAAAATTTAAGTTACAAGGCGCCCAACAACCCATTAAGAGTTCCAATTTCATCATGTCGTCAAATTTCCATCTACCCAAACCATCCAAATCATGAATCAAGCTAGGATTTTCATAAAATACCCAAAACTTAGGGTTTTACGCATCAATTCCCAAATCTTGCAATTAAACTATGAATTTAACCCTCAAACCATAAATTAACAAGTCACATGGCTCAATCATCTCGTTAGATGTTTTAATTCCATCTCCATACCCAACTGACATGAAACAAACCAAATAAACCATGAATCTAATTAGGGGTTAGATAAACTCCCAAAATTTTCCAAAATTTTAGAGTTTCAAAGGGATTTTAACAAAAACCAACCCCTATCTATACAACACGTCATAATTTAGTCAAGATCCTACCTCTTGAAAGCTAAAATTTCAAAAATCTTCAAACTCTAGATTTTGGCCCTTCACAAGAACGAGCTTTGGTTGGTTCGTTGTGAAGCTCTCATCGCGTAGTACTTGTATCTCGGTTGGTGTTGTCCAATTTGGTGTATAAAGGGACCAATTTTTAGAGAGATGTTTGTTTTCAAACTTTGGAACTCATACCAATGGAGAAATAAGAAAAAGATAAAGAAGAAGAAAAGGGGAAGAGGTGGCGTCGGGTATAGGGGAAATTTGGGTTTTGTCCTTCTATTATTTTTTGCCAAGTATTCTAGAAGGTTCCACCTCCTTAGCATACATATATTTATATCTATATATTTAAATCCACACCCACTAATTTATCTTCAAATTTTGATCTTAATTAAACTTAAAAATAACCTTATTCCAATTTTCTTAACATCACATAATTAAACTCAATTAAATATCTCAAGGTCTCCACCCAAACCAATCGCATACAACATGCAATAATTATCATCAGATATCAATTCTTTTAATTTAATTACATTAATAAAATTAATTAATAATAAAAGAACATATCGGGTCTCAACAATAGAAATCGATCTACATATAGGTAATAATACAAGATTAGTAGCAGTTGCAGTAGGAGATGTTACTCTCAATTTTTGTAGAGATAAGACTTTAATTTTAAAAGATTGTCTTTATGTGCCTTTCATTTGAAGGAATTTAAAATCAGTTTCTAGATGGGTAAATTATCGATATTTGATTTCTTTTAATAATTTAGCAGTTATTAAAGTTAACAAGTATTTTATCTGTTCTGGTTTATTAATGGATGATCTTTATATTATTACTCTTATCTTTTAACACTACAACTTAAAGAATTGAATAACACTAATAATTTAATCATGTAAAAGAAACGAACCTTCTAAAATGAACCAAATGTATTTTTAATACTTATGCCTTGGATATCTCTCACTTATACTCAAAACCATATGTTGTCATACTTCTGACTCGTATGCCCTTTACATGGCTGTCAAAAGTCTCAACTAGTAAGCTCTTTGTAAAAGGATCTGCAACGTTATCTTCTGATGTAATATTGGCCACGACTACATCACCTCTCTGTATGATCTCTCATATTAGAAGATATTTACTTTCAATGTGTTCCACCTCCAAGGTAAACACATATCCGGAGATTAATTTTCAAGAATCCTTATCAGACTAAAAATTCGAGTTTGTGTATTCCAAAGGTACTAAACCATCTGTCTGGTAAACTAACATATAATCCCTAGTCCTTTTCAAGTACTTGATTATATGTTTTACCACTGTCTAATGTTCTTTTTTCAAATTAGACTTATATCTACTAACCATTCCAACGGCAAAATAAATGTCGAATCTAGTGCAAAACATAGCATACATGAGACATCCTATTACCAAAACATATGGATCTTCCTTCATCTTCTCTATCTTATCAAGTGTCTTAGGACACTGATTCTTAGATAGAGTGATTCTATGTCTGAAAGGGAGAAACTCTTTCTTGAATTCCTGCATGCTAAAACGAGCAAGGACTGTATCAATATAAGTAGCTTGCGATAAGCCCAACATCCTCTGTTTCTAATCTCGCACAAGCTTGATCTTGATGATGTGACTGGCTTCTCCTAAGTTTTTCATAGCGAACTGGCCAGATAACCATACCTTCACTGAAGATAACAACTCTACATCGTTTTTGATGAGTAAGATATCATCTATATAATGTACTAGAAACACTACCTCGCTTCCATTACGCTTCTTGTATACATAGGACTCGTCGAGACTTTAATTAAAATAATAAGACTTAATGGCTTGATTAAACCAAGTGTTCCAAGACCTAGATGCCTGCTTAAGTCCATAAATGAATCTCTTAAACTTGCACAACATGTACTTCTATCCCTTTGCTATGAAATTGTCTGGTTGTACCATATAGATACACTACTTAAGACTTTTGTTAAGGAAAGCTGTCTTAACGTCCATTTTCTAAATTTCGTAATCGAAATGAGTCGCAATGGATAAGAGAATTTCGATAGACTTAGGCATGACTACCGACAAAAAGGTTTCCACATAATTGGTCTCTTCTTTTTTAGTGAACCCTTTCGCAACAAGCCTAACTTTAAAAGTTTTCACCACCCCGTCTGCTCCTTTCTTTCACTTATAGATCCACTTGCATCCGATGGATTTTATCCCTTTGGGTGGTTCTACAAGTTTTCAGACCCGATTAGAATACATAGATTTTATCCCTGAATTTATAGTCGTTTGCCAAATATTTACATCTTTGTCTTGGATTGCTTTATGTAGTTGGAGGATTCGATATTCAGTTCTATTAGAATCTTGTCAAAAGACTCTCCCAAGAACATATACCGATTGGGTTGATGAATAATCCTCCCACTATGACGAGGCACTACTTGCATCTGTGTACTAGCAGTGACACGCTATGCTACTTGCATTTGTGTACTAGCAGTGACACGCTGTGCTCATTCTGAACCTTGTGCACAATTACCCAAATGCTCCTCTGGTTGTGAAATCAGGATGTTAATGGTAGCACCCTGATATGGTTCATGATCTGCACATGTCCCGATAATTCTCCCACTACGACGAGGCAATGGGATATCGATGACACTTTCTTATGGCGCTTCTACTGTACTATTGGTATTTTTTCTCAGCTTTTTCGAAACATTTCTACTCTTGGACTTATGGTCCATTTCATAATCATCTTCCTTCCAAGAATCAGGTATTGGCACTAACAATGACCTTCTAATTATTAGGATAATAAAATAAACCACCATTCGTTCCCCTGAAATATCCAACTAAAAAATAAACTTCAGTTCTCGGTTCCAACTTATCCATGTTCTCTTTAAGCACGTGTGCTGGACACTCCCAAATCTAAATATGTCTTAGGCAAGGTTTGCGCCCGGTCCACAATTTTATAGGAGAAGAAGGTACTGACTTAGAAGGTACCAAGTTCAGAATATAAGCTGCTGTCTCTAATGTAAATCCCCAAAACGAATCGGGTAAGTTTGAATAACTCATCATAGATCTCACCATCTCCATAAGAGTCCCATTCATTTTTCCTGTTACACCATTATGCTGTGGAGTGCTCGGTGCAGTCAACTGGGATATAATCCCTATTCTGATAAATAATTCCTAAACTCTCCAAAGAGGTACTCGCCCCCATTGTCAGATCGAAGTGTCTCGACACAATTCCCTAAACGCTTCTCCGCTTTCATCTTAAATTTTTTAAATTTTTGAAAACATTCAGACTTACGATGCATCAAATAAATGTATCCATACCTTGAGTAATCGTAAAAAAAGTAACAAAATACTCAAAGCCTTCTCTAGCCCGGATAGTCATAGATCTACATAAATCAGAGTGAACCAGTTCTAACGGTTCTTTTACTCTACAGCCTTTACTCAAAAACGGCCTCTTGGTCATTTTACACTCCAAGTAGAGTTCACAAACTGAAAATACCTCTACTTCCAATGAACTAAAAGGTACATCTTCAACTAAACTATTTATCCTTTTTAGATTAATATGACTTAGACGTAAGTGCCAAAGATACGTTTGGTTTGTTAAAAAAATTTCTTTTCTCTTAAATGGCGAATTAGATGTATTATTACTTATGTAAGAGAGATTGGAGTAATAACATAAAGATCATTCACTAATGTACCAGAATATATAAATCGTTTATTATCCTTCATAACCAAAGAGTTATTAAAATAAACTAAATATCTGTTCTTAGCCAATCTAAAAACATAAATAAAATTCTTTATAATGGAAGATACATAAAGACAAATCTCAATGTTAAAATTCGATCTCTACTAAAATTAAGAGTGATATCTCCCACTGTAACTGCTACCACCCTTGTATTATTACCCATGTGTAGGTAAATTTTTTCATCACTAAATTGTCAAATTTTCTAGAACCCATCGAATCAATTGCAGACGTGATTAGTGGTTCCTGTATCTACACACCAGGTACTGGTAGATAACACCACTAAACATATTTTCACAACTAGTGAACAGAAATTACTTTTATTATTCTGCTTGTCAAGATAAACTGAACATTACTTTTTCCAGTACCGTGTCTGGTTGTAGTGAAAACATATCCCTTTCGGCTTTTTCACACCAATCCTTGACCCATTAACTATCATGAAAATCGTGCCACCATGTTTCTAAACCTTTTTGAGAAACAAACACATTTCTTAATTTTCTAAGAACACACTCGACAGTTAAAACAATATCCAGATTTTTTTTTCAGTCAACATATTTAGGACCCATAAGTTTATTTTCTTTGAATAAAATCATGAGTTAATTGAAAAATATTTTAATTCTGAGAACCACATAATTAAAAAATTTTAATTATGATGAAAAGAAATTTGAATTTTATTTTAAAATCGATTCCCTCTATCATTTTAAAAAAATATTCGCCAGTAGTCTGGAATACCGTGAATAGCATGCCTTGATGGAAAGGACGTCTACTACTCATCATTTGTCTAGATAAGCTAATTCTTATTAATTTTATTATCTAGGCAATAGACCTTCCTAAGTAAAATTAAATAACTAACATCACTTTGATCCAATAAATAATAGCAGTAACTCAGATAGAGAGTATATTATTATTTACAGTTAAATGTAAACCATCACTTAATCCTAAATCAATCGCTTTACAATGAACCTTTCAGATGGAGAATTAATTCACACTAACAATTACCCAGAATTATCTCTAAAAGAGTTTCGTACCGGTGATCCCAAAATTAATTCTGTCCGATTGGGAGAAAGGCCTTAATGCCAACATACAGAATTAATAACATCAACTATAAACTAGTGATGGAGACTGCGAGATTTATCTGTAAATAAACTCCCTCCCCCACTTAGTCTTTTTTTTAAAAAAAATTGAGGGTCACAAAAAATATTTAATTAAAATAAATTTATTAATCTTGAGAAACCACACGTTCTAAAAGATTCTGACTTTTCATACTATCTTTTCGTGTTTAATGTGTAACAAATAAAATATCCCAAAGTTTAATTATTTAAAATTTAATTTTAAATAAAAAACAAGAATTTAATTTTATTATCTAATTATACATTTTTTTGGAAAAAAATAATTTATTAAGATTCATCTTTCTTTTTAATAAATTCAAAATTTAAAATTAATTTTTACGTTTATTCAAGATATCTGATTTATTAAAAAATAATCTTAAACTTATTTTAATGTAACAAAATAAAATTTCAAAATTTTCTTTTTAAAAAATTTTAATTAAAAAAAATAATTTTATTTCTCCGTTACAAAAACAATAATTTCTAATTTAATCAGAATTAATTAAAACAAAACAGAATAAATAAATTAAAACAAAAGTATCCACGTATTTAAATAAATAAATAAATGCATTAAATTCTGGTTTTCATGGTCTATCTATAACTCTTTAGTCAAAGAGTTTTTGTTCATCCAGAAAACTTGTAATCCCATAAATTTTTGTAGCCAACCAAAAACTTTGCACAACTAAGCTTCTGTAAATCTCAATCCCACTAAAACACCGATGACCCAATATCATGAAATTCGAGAGTGAAGAGTTCATACATATATTCTAAGAGGTAAAAGATTTGATGAAAAGTCCAACTGTGATAAAAATAATGTTTCCAAGGAAGTTTGACAAAAAACAGGTGAAAAAATTGGCATCCCTTCACTATCTTGGTCATAACTTTTTCTACAAAAAGAATTTTGATATGAGGTTAGAACCATTGTAAAGTACACTTTTGGGATTTCAAATTGAGTACAAGAATAGCTCAATACAGAGTTTGGATGAAAGAGATACATTAATTTAAAGAAAATAATTTTTGGACCATGCAACAAACTGTTCGATCGGTCTTTCGCTGTTCGTAGCTTTTTCAGGCCTGCAACAGAGAAACCAAGACTATACTGAGATCGCTCGATCGGTCTTTACTAAAGACCGATTGATCGATCTGGTACCTGGGTGATGTTTTTTTTGTAAAAATTTAAAACTCTAACACTCATCCAAACCTATTTTCATGCAAAAAGAACATACAAGGGACTTAGAACAACATTAGATTTGATAAGAAAAGAGACTCAAAACCTCTAAACGGGATAATATATGTTTACATTCATCCCCAAAACATAAGAACTCTACAATATTGGATCCAAAAACCTCCTCTTAAGGGTTCACACCATCCACAGGCATTCCATTATATGAAGACTAGGCCTTGTGGCCTTATAACACTTAAAAGTTTAGTTACAAAACATGACAAAAAGCATGAATATACTATCCAAAACCCAATTTTAAAACTCCACCACTAAGCCATTGAATCGCTCCCAATACCTGAAAAACATAATTCAAACACCGTGACCCGTAGCCTAATAGGAAAAAACTAACTATGAATGAATGCATGATAAGCAAAAGGCAATTTATGTGGTTACCATAACACAGGTAATCTCTAAATAGGTTTTCCATAAACTTCAAGAAATACATATTCACATAACCAAAGTTCTCATAACATGAAAGCGATAAAGGTAAGCTTTCCTTTCTTAACAATTCTCAACAATTCCCATAATCCACATTCTACGGATTTAATTAGGTATCGTGCTGCCACCTAGGCATATGTTATGACACAAGCGAGAAGTGCCACATAGGCAAAAAAATTTCACATGCGAGGGACGCCACACAAGCAAAAGTGGCCACACAGGCAAAACAATTTAATTAGGTATCGTGCTGCCACCTAGGCATATGTTATGACATAAGCGAGAAGTGCCACATAAGCAAAAAAATGCCACACATGCGAGGGATGCCACATAGGCGAAGGATGCCACACAGGCAAAACAACTGAAAATTATAAACTCCCACACATTAGCGCAAACTACTTTAAATCTCTACAATGCAACACACGCATATAATAACCAATCTCATTGATGAAATTTCTCATAATTCAATCAACTACTCAAATTTCAATACATATTAGAACCCAATCTCCAATTAACATAATCAATTCTACAACCACGTACTCAACTTTCAATTAACACAATCAATTCTACAATCACATACCTAGCGTCCACGAAATAAAAATCTCTAACTCTCCATACAAGTTAGGGTTTTCAATTTCAATCAAACTCACGCATTTTTTCTCAAAAAAATGCATTTAATTACATATTTAACACATTTGAGCAGACCCAAAAATCCAAAATCATCCAAATAAAATTTCGTTTGGTTCAAATCGAAGCTCTCGACACATAGAGCAATTTTCCCTTCTACGATTTTTTGAGACTCCGAGTCTCGAGTCTCGAAAATCAAGAAGAAAGAAGAAAAAAACTTAAGATTCTACCATGGAGGAGTCACCCAAGAGAGAGTGTGTGTCACACCCCAAAATTCGGGTCACGGGAAAAGCCCACGAACAACCACCAAAATCGCCGAAACACAACGGGTCAAAAACCATAAAGCCAAGACGAGACTAAAACCTTTGTACAAAGCACTACCGGGGGTTTATTTAATTTAAAAAAGTAGTCCAAGAGACTAAGGTCACGGCCCCCAAAGCCAAGTTTTTAAAATAAAATACACATTTTAGGGTAAAGAAATTCCTTTTAAAGGAAGTAAAAGTTGTTCTAAAATCTCCCTTGAAGTACAAGAATTTATATGATGCATAAACCAAACAAAAATTCTTTTTATAAAACGTTGAACCAACCAACGAAAACCGTAAGAAGAAACTACGGAAACAACAACCAACCCATGGACTTTCTCGATAACAAAAATCATGCATGCATCGACTCCACGGCCATAAGAATTACATTGTACATGCTTTCATCCCCCGGAGGGTTTAACAGTGTTGATTCCCTCCCTGAATAGATATGTAATAATAATTTAAATAATCTCAAAATAAAATAAAATAAAATATAATTAACATCTTTATTTATGCGTCGCAGAGTTTCATTTTCCGAATGGTTTAACGGGATCGATTCCCGCCACGAATAGTTATTTAGTTTAAAATAATAAAAAATGAAAAGAGTAAATGGGAATCCTGAAAAATGTGTTTCAACCGGGAATCCTTCAACTTCACATGGGAATAGTTCTAATTTGTTTTGTCTCATGTGATATTTATGAATTTCAACCGCGAATAATTGAAGATGAATAGTTCATCCTACTTATTTATTTTGAAGTTAAAAAATATAATATGTTTATTGTGTAGTGAAGAACAGCTGGCATGGACAAATTTAAAAGAAAATAAATGAGATGTTCAGAAATTTAATTATCACAATTAACAAGTAAATTGTTTATAAACTTTAATAGAAGTTTTTATTAATAAATTCAAAGATTACATTGTGATCTGCTAACTTTTTGAATAGTGGTTCAAGACTAATATTCTTGTGACATGACATATCGTCGTTACATCAAATAATACAAGGAATACCACCGGGACACCTTACTTTTTTACGATATTTTTCATTAACAATATAGTTTCTTTGTGCCCCAAAGAGCTTATTTTTACATGGTAAAAATTTAAAGAATAAATCATCTACAACATTATATAATCCGTGTGGATTATATGTAGAAAAATCCAATGCGCAACAGAAATAATTATGTAGTCCTAAACTCCTTACCCATGGAGTCTTCCCGGATTTAGACAGTCCTCCTGGATTTAGACAGTCTTTCAATGATTAAGATTAGGGGGCAATCCGGCTTCAGCTCTGGTTCCTGAAAATGTTAACACGTCAGGATCTGCAGTTTGTAGAATTATTCTATTTTCAATATCTCGAGGGTTTCTTGGTGCATATAGTGAACGTTCTGTATGATTTGTGAGTCGTTGAAGAATAAATGGAGTAAGTTTTTATTTACGCATAGTACATTGTTGTCAAACCAGTCTCGTATGATTTGTGGGACATTAGGAAAAGATGTTCACTTTAGTGTGTAGACAGCCGCAGGCTCTGGCCATTGTTGACTGGCAGCGTATTCCAAGTTACGCAGTTGTGTGGCCCATATAAATGGTTGTTGGGATTGTACTCTGCATAAGAAGTCAGCTTTAGAAGTAGATTCATGGACAAAACATAAGAGTCTTATCAAACTCGCTGTCCAAGCAACACACATAGAAAGTGCACGACACCAAACAAAGGAAACCTAATCCTGAGACCTTTCATCCAGAGTTACTAATAACTCCCACAACCATGCAAACACCTCCGCACTTTCGCTCTCCGAACACACTTCGATCACATATATCTTAACCGATGATTTCTCATCAATCGTCCTAGGCCAGCCAAACCACACGGTATACTACTGAACCTTATAACTCCATACATTATTCCCATGGGCAAATAACATACCCATCGTTGAAATTCCATGACAATTAAAAAACAAACACTGCTTGACCAGGTGAGTCTCTGATATTTGAATTAGTTTTTGTTCCACGTGAATGCTTGGTGTGATGTACTGTTAAAAAACGGATAATGAATTTTAATGATTGAATGACAACGAATGAATGAGATTGAAAAAATAAGAAAGATGCATGAAAGAAAGATCGATTAAACGGTGTCCTAGCTGCTGGGGGACGTTAAGTGTACCAACGATGCGAGGTAATAAGATTGGAGCCACGGGTAGGTGGCTCCAATCAACAACCCACAACAACCCAGAAGCAAACAACATGTAACAAAAGACATTACACGGCACCAACGCCCGAAAAAAGGAATGATCATGTCACGCCCCAAACTCCGGGCCACGTGAAACACCCAGAAGCAACCAAACAACAACCCACCCCGAGAATACACTCTCAAATAAAACCATACATGCATTGTATATAAACGCCAAACGGCAACATTACACGGCACCAACGCCCGAAAAACCTATTACAGCATACATGTAACAAAAGACAAAAAATAAAGATTATAACTCTTCCGCTCCCAACCAGCAACCCCAAATCAGTGCGCGTGATCGGTACCTGAAAATATTTTATCCCACATCGTGAGCCAAAGCTAGCAGATTCTAAACAACACATGCAGTATAAACTAAACATGCTGGGAAAACGGAGTGTAGTTTTTGACTCTCTTTCAAGCCAATAAAACAATTTGAAAACAGTTTTAGGTCACGACTCACCAGAGCCAGAAAATAATTTTCACAAGCAACAGAAAAGAGATGATAAAAACCATGTTTTGACTCACTCACAGGAGCCCTGAAAACGATTCTTGTACTTCGACTCCCGCGGGCCGTTAATACAGTTTTTAAGAAAATTGGTATATCTGTCCCAATGTGTAGTACATGCAATCGATGAATCTTCTCGGAATTTCACCGAAGGACCACAGCCCCAACTAATGCATCTCCTCAGACTTTAACCGAAGGACGACCGCAGCCCCAATCACACACACGCCGGCTTTCACAGCCTACCACGTACGCCGGCTTTTGCAGCCTACCTCATACACCCACACACGCACATGTGCATCATCAACCAAGATTTACTTCTACTGGATCACAGATTCATCTAATCCATTTCATAGACATATGCAAACCTAAACCAAGATTTGAAGCATATAACTATGTATCAACACGACGTTCCACAAACTACGTCACATGCCTACAAAACTCTAGATTTTAAAGCATAAACCACGTTACACATATCGATATCATCGTATGTAATTCACTTACATATTCCGTACATAAATAAACAGTTACAAATGCACATAGTCATATATAACAATACATCACGACACCATCTGCCAAAACTAACCGACATCCTCTCACAAGGACGACCAACAACCCGCAAAACCACACCTAACCCCAAGGCCAATTCTCAACTCATAAAATCCCGATTCTCACAAACTGACACCCAAAGCCATGACACGACTCCCAAAGCCATCACACAACCAACCAAACCCCAAAAAGAATCCACAGGTATTTGAATCGACTAATTCCCATAAATCAATCAATTGAATACCATAGGACGCCAATCGAAAACCAAAACCCAACTATCTCACATCAAACAATGACCTAGGGCCAACACACACCCAATGCGACCAACACAAACTCTCGCATGCCCAGCACGGCCAACCAAGGTGAAAAACAACCTTTTCCAAAACATTCGGCCGAAAACAGGTGAGAAACGGTTTAGAAATCTTGACATACCCTCACTCTTTTAGCCATAACTTTTTCTACAAAAAGAATTTTGATGAGGCACAGGTTTCATCGGAAAAAAGACTTCTGAGGCTTCAATTTGAATCAAAAAAGACCCAATTTTGAGTTTGAATGAGAGAGATATGACCAAAAGAAAATAGTTCCACAACTAGCGAAGGTGTCGACACAAACAGAAAATGTGTCAACACGAATAGCGGAGGTGTCGATACAAACAGAGGAGGTGTCGACAAAAACAGCAACAGAATGCACAACTCCAATAGAAGAAAAAATGTGTCGACACAAACAGAAAATGTGTCGACACAAACATCAAAAGGTGTCGACACAAACAGAAAATAGTGTTGACACAAAACAACCGAGAGTTCAGCCACAATGTGCTCAACACCACAGAAGGAGAAATGTGTCGACACAAACAAAATTTGTGTCGACACAAAAATCTAAATTTTCCAAATTTTAGAATAAGCTACAGGTGATGGTGCAAAACAAACCCAAGCTACGAAAAAGCTTCTCAGCCTCAAATTAAACCATCCAAACACCCCTAAAACAACCCATGGACGTACACAAGCCCAAAACTACCACAAAATCTCGAGAGAAATACTCAAAACCCGATTCCATCCAACCAAAAACACCCAAAACGATTTTAAACCAAAAAACCTATCTTATAAACCGATTTATCAAAACATAAACGAACTTTTTATGCATTTTCGTACGGTAAAAACACACCAGATTTCACAGAGCACCCTTATAAGACATGAGAGTCTAGGATCCTACCTCATTGAGTTAAAAACTCGACGCCTCAAACCACGTGCAAACATGAATTTCTCCAGAATAAAATTCTGTCCGGATGAACGCGTAGCCCACCACGAGAAGACTAAGGATATGCAATCTGATCATCGAAAATCGAGCCCCGAGACCCCGAGAATCTAGAGAAAAGACATAGCGTTGTTTTGGAAAAAAAACAGAACTACCAAGTTCCCAAAAATATCTTTTTCAAAATATCTAAAGTTAGATATTCATAGGCCACGAAAATATGTTCTTTTTTTTTAAATCGCGCCATAACACCCTACGACCCCCAGAACCTTCCCCGCATGCATCTCTACCCTCAAATATGCTTCAAAAGCATATAAAACATGCTACAACGAAAACAAGTAACGCATGTCCAAAAATGCCAAAAAAGAAAACGGGTCAAGGTCTCACAACTCTAACCCCCTTAAAGGAATTTCGTCCCCGAAATTCAACGCAAGGTCAAAAGAACAAACCGTTGATCACAATCGACACAGGCATACGAGATGGTTAGCCAAATCGTTCCTAGGATATAGTTAGACAAGGTCAGGCATCCTAAACAACGACTAACTATCTCAAGACGGGATCTACAACTCACCTCAACCGCACATCCCCCAGCAACCACTGCCCCAACACAACACAGCGCCCGTAGAATTCCATCACCAACTCCCGAAAGATGCAACAAAGAAACTGGCTCGAAGCCTATATACTCAGAAAATACCTCTGCTCCTTGAAGAACTAGCTACATCATCAGGCACGATCGACGCCCTCAAAGAACTGGGAGTGTCAAGGACTTACACTCGGCCCTGTGTCAACCTGGGTTGTCCAACTGAAATCTGAACTGGAGTACCCTCACCTGTAATCCTAGAAGGCTGCACTGCAGAATGCTTGCGCTGATCCTGCACAAACGAACCCTCTGATGTGCTTGCCATGCTCGGTGCACCCTCCCTCAGGGGAGAGTTCCTGTGAATGTGCCCCAGCTGGCGACACCCATAACAAATATGTTCCCTCCTCTGTGGCTGCTGTCTCGGCCACGGGCACTCTGGCAAACGATGCCCTAGCTGTCCACACCGATAACATCTAACCTCCCCTAGCATCTGAACTGGTACTGAACCCCGGAACTGCTTCCGCTGAGGGCAATCCCTCATATGATGCCCAGACAGCCTGCATCGAAAGCAAATCAACTCCCTCCACTCTGGCCTCCCAGACGAAGCCACCACTGGCACTGATACAGGAAACTGCTGCTGATGCAATTCCCCAGGACATGAACTCGAACTAGTCAACCTCTGGCGTTTTTCCCCACACCGCT
>JAUMHN010408197.1:0-14807 GCA_032360265.1 Heliamphora ciliata
TTAAAAGAAAATAAAGAAAATAAAAGAAGAAAATAAAATCTATCTTTAAAAGACTTTTTATGATTTTTGGTTTAATAACATGAAAGAAAATATAGTTATAGAAAAAGGAGAGGAAGATTGTGTTTTATACTAACATTAAGAGAAAAGAAATACTAATCAAATTAATACTAAAAGAAAAGAACATGGAGTGTTATAAGGAAATTTAAAGTTAGTGATAAAAGAGAAGAAAAATGAAAGAAAATAAAATGTTAGCAAAAGAAACTACATTAACATTAAAAGAAAAAAAAAGATAAAAAATAAAAGTTATAGAAAGAAAAAAATAAAATGGAACATTAGTATTAAAGAAAAAAAAGGGGACTTAAAAAGAAGAAAAGAAATTAAAGCTAAATTACAAGAAAAGAAAAAAAAAAGATGCTGGAAAAGAAAATGACACTACTATTAAAGAAAAAAAATGAAAACTAAAAAAAAAATATTAAGCTAAAAATAAAATAAAATGGAGCATTAAACTAATGTTACAAGAAAAGAAAAGAAAATAGAATAGAATACTAGTAAAAGAAAATTAGTCTAACTAAAAGAAAAGGAAAGAAAACCAATGCTAGAATATTAAATTAACATAAAAAGAAAAAAAAAGCATAGAAATAAAATATTAGAATTAAATAGGTGTAATATTGACAATTACAACTATTTTTATGTAAGTGCTTATATTATAACAATAACGACATTATTTAGTCGTATTGTTAAATCATGTTAGAATTAATTAATGCATAAAATAATGACAATGTGCTAAGTGTGAAATGTGGATAAGTTGACAACTAAGAAATAAACAAATTACATAAGGCCAATTGGACAATAAACGATGTTAATTACGTAAACAAAAGAAACATACAAATTGAAATTAAAAATTAACCCGATCACTCCAAGAGAGGGAGAGTGGAGTTAGAAGGATCGGGGGTCCAACAAAGTACCTAGATTGCCGGGGAATCCTCAAGTCGGGAATGTGCTTCAACGGTCTAATCCTCGAGTGGTGATCCAAGCAAGGGTTTCAGGACTTCATTAGGGTTTCAGCGTCGGTATTTCAGCAAGGCTTCGGCGTCGGGGCTCGGATTTCTCGGCGACTCCACAGAGTTTCTCTCACTAAATCTCTCACTAATTTTTTGTCCTTGAAAATGTAACAGAGGTACGGTATTTATAGAATTCTTCAACCAATGAGATGCTGTCACGTTTTGGGGACACGTCAGGCCATTTGGAGTTGGTGGTCGCCACAATGCAAGTTGGCGGTCGCCATGTTGAAAAAAGGTTCCACAAGGTTCTATTGACAGTCGCCACAATGGAAGTTGGCGATCGCCATGTTGGAGTTGGCGATCGCCACTTTTGGCTAGGGTTTCTACAAGGTTCTATTAGCGGTCGCCAAAGTGGAGTTGGCGGTCGCCATGTTGGAGTTGGCGATTCAAAGTGATTTCATTGGTTTTGAAGTTTTTGGTGATTTGGGTTCAAATACCGAGCTTGGATCACTTCCCGAGGATCGAATTGAAGCACCATTCCAGTTGTTTTCATCATCGAATTCACCTAAGATTAGGCGGGGTCAAATTGGGGTGTTTACATTGTGTTCATGGTATCAGTTTTGTGACGACAGGCTTAGGATTTCAGTTGTTAGGGCATTTCTGCTGTTGTGCAGTATCGCTAGTTTGCATCGAAAATGGTTGATGATTGATGAGCTGGTGTTCGGCTTGCGTTCAGTGTTGAATTTTGGGGACGAAATTTCTTTAAGAAGAGGAGAGTTGTGAGACCCCAACCTATTTCACATTTGAAATGTTTAAGTGTTAATGGAGTTGGAGTTAACTTTCGACCTCGGCGATGTTTCAGGTGAGTACTCTGAGCTTGGATATGCATGAAAGATATGTTTGGGGGAGAAAATGAGGTTCTAAGGGATGTTGGACGAATACATGCGAGAAGTGTTGGGTCCTGTTCTAGGGTTTTCTCCCAGTAACGGCTACTCGAGCGGTGGACTATCCGCTCGAGCGGGCATGTGGCAGAGAGTTGGGTCGGTGGAGACCGCTCGAGTGGGATCGAGCGGGGATCAAGCGGGTTGAGACAGTGTGTTATGTCGGCAGTGACCGTTCAAGCGGTGCTCTGAGCGCTCGAGCGGTGGAGGCCTATTGCAAAATTCTATAAATATCAAGCCTTGGAAGATATTTTGAAAAAGTTAGCTTCTAAGTTATGTTTTGGTTTTATCTACCTTCTCTCTAGATTTTGATGGGCCTGGGGCTCGATTTTCAGTGATTGGACAGTAGATCTTTGATATTGGCGCTGGGGGCTTCGCCTTCATCCGAACAGAATCCCGTTTCGTCGAGGTTCGGTTCTCGAGACTTCATGCTTTTGGCTCATCGAGGTAGGATTCTAGACCCTACTGTTGTTAAAGGGTGTTATATGCAGTTATATGTATTTTCGTTGGGTAAAAAATGCATTAAATGTGGTTTTCATATTTAAACCTTGGTTTTTTGGGTAAAAAGTGTGTTTTTACGCCTTTCTCGATTTATTTCATGATTCGGATGTGTTGATATCCGTAGTTTTTAAAAAGGTGATTTTGAAAACGGAGGTTTGTAAAAATCTTGAAAACATGTTTTTAGAGGTTTGGAGCTATAACCCTTGGGGTTGAGTCTCAGCTTTTAAAATGCTTGTTGAAGTCTGGTTTCACATGCTTATAGATCTCCATGGATAAATTGGATATCTTTTTATATATGTTGTTGTATATTTGTTTTACGGATTTTGCGTAGTTAAGCTACGGCGGGTTTTTAAATGATTTTCATAGATGTACCGTAGCAGTGGGTGTTTTGAGTTGGGCTTCTAATCCTCCTTGGTGGAAGTCCAAAAACGTGCGCGGAGTAGGTTCGCTACGGTCCTTCGGGTTAATCCCCGTACACGTGGTTTGGATGCTTCTTTCATCGGTCGTAAAAATTCGTAAAGAGCCGGTTACCCCGTGAGTGGCTATGTTGTTGTGACTCTGTATAGAACTTGTCAATACTTAGCAACCGCTGAGCGATTTTAGAGTAATTGGCAGCAGTCTATAGTTGTTGCCTTTATCCGTGTGTGTGACAAAGTCGGTCATAGGATTTCATTTTATCTCTTTCTCCTCGGCTGTGTGGCCCGAGTGGAGCATACTATTTTATTACAGTTTATCGTTTTATTTTCCTCTGTTGTGTGTTCCGAGTGAGAAAATAACGTTTTAATCCCGGTTGTGTGATCCGGGTGAAAAATCATGTTTTGATTACTGTTTTTCCCTTAATTGTGACATGATATATGTACTGTTGATATGCATGGCTTTTAAGGTTGGAAATGTGGGGTTTTATGAAATAAAACCTTTTTGAGGCACGTGTTAGCCTGATGAAAAACTTGGGATTTTGGAATGAGAAAAGCTTTTTGGCTCATGTGGTTGAGTCTGTATGCTTATAATTGCATAACCTGCTTTATAGATTTATAGTTTGTTTCTATTGGATTTCGGCTCACGGTGTGGGATTTTGTTGTAAAACTTTTTTCAGGTAGACGTGGTCCTGTGGGTGACCTTGAGGTGCCCGAAGGTGGCTGTTGACGAGACTATGTTGTTTGGTCTTTGTTAGGTTGTTTATACCTTTCTGTATATGTTTCTTGTTTGAGTATAACATGTTGTAAACCTTATGCTTTTCTTATGGTCATGGGCCAATATATGCATATTTTAATGCTTTCAAGAGAACTATAGGTTGGTTGTTGTTTTTCGTAGTTTCATACTACGTTTTTCGTTGCTGGGATCAACGGTTTACAAACGGGGTTTTCACATGGTTTATACTTCATTCAAACTCTTGTACTCGAGGGAGATTTTAGAACGGCTTCCACATCTTTTTAAAAGAATTTTCTTTACCCAAACTGTATATTTTCTTTTAAAAAGGTTTGGCTTGTGGGGCCATAACTGTATTCTCTTGGCTACTCTTTCAAATTGAATAAACCCTCGGTAGTACGTTTTATAAAGGTTTTAGCCATGTTTGGCTTTTTGGTTCTAAACCCCTTTATGTGTGAGGACGGTTTAGTGATGTTAGTAGGATCTTCGCGTGACCTGGAGTTTGGGGCGTGACAATGCTTATGTTTTAGACATGAATATCTAGGTTCCAGATCACTTTTAAGTCATCAAACTCAAAAATAACAATATACAACCACATCTCATAACAATTAGAAACATAATTGCCCCTATTTCTCAACTACAATGCCTTTTCAGTTTGTTTTTTGTTCTTGACTTTTGAAGTGTTTAAAGGGATGAGTTTAGGGATATTTTGGGCGATATTAGACATAAGGTTTAGAGATTTTACTTACTTGTTTACAGGGCTCAAAGGATGGTGGAGGATGGAAGGACTTAGCTTTAGAAAACACTCTTTGCTCTTCCTTAGCTCCTTATTCTTCTTCTCCTTCTTTTTCCTTCCTTTTTCTCATGACTTTTGAAAAAACTCTAAGAACACTCAAATTTGGTTTCTCTCTCTCTATATGGCCGAATATAAGGGGAGGAAGGAGGGTGTTTGGCTTAGTTTATATAGGAAAAAGTTTAGGGAATAAAATGATATAATTTTTAGTCCTTTTCTTCCATTTCACATGGGTGACTTGACAAGGTGAAAAGTTTGAGAGATATATATCAGATTTTGGCATGTGGGAAGTCAACTAGGTTCAGTTTGGGAGTTAAAAATCTGATCCCACCTCAATCTTGGGGTTTTAACTTGGTTTACGTGCCCTTTTATGTAATAAAATGTTTTAAAAGTTAATTTGATGCATCTTTTTTGTTTTTTTTTATTGAAACTTATTATTTTAGTATGTTTATGATAAATTTATTATTCTCATGAATTATTATAATTTTCACAGCAATTGATTAAATAAATGTCTTTTAAGTCAAATTAAGCTAGTTTAACAAAATATGTTTTTTTAACTTATTTTGGTGTGTATGAATTTCAATAATGATTTGTTTGCTTTTGTTAGCCTATAATACTATACTATTATGTATATTACTTGATCAATAAGTGTTGGACATCATAATACTTGATTTGGCATCTTTCTCATCTTTTTAAGCTTAAAAAATGTAAAAAGTTACTTTTGGCACAACTCCCATGGTGAAACGGGCACTAAGGGGTATTTGTGTTATTTTGAAGTTGTTTTGTTTTTTGCTACTTAATTGTACTAAAATATCTGATTTAGGATGTTTATGTGTTAAAATTTGAATTTTTAAAAATTTTTGCTGTACTAGGGGCAAAATGGTCATTTACCCTAATTATGAGAAATTTTGACTTTTAATCTTACATTTCATTTTGTTTATTTAATTTAGAATGTTGGGAGACTCTCCAGGTGTTTAGGTTTTGTTGTTTCAGTTTTGGACCTTTTTAGGGTTTTTGGGTTGAATTATGGTTTCGGGTTAAGTTAGGGTTTTCGTCATTCTAGTGACCTAAGATCTCGTCGGATAACTGTTGCTAATACTACGGTTTGGGCTAGGTCTTTACATGGGTCAATATCAACAAGATTGTTACAACTAGGGTCCGAACCGGTTCGTTACAATCTACCCCCTTAAACAAATTTTATCCTCAAAATTTCGTCCCGTACTTCGTTGTGTGAAAGGTTGGGGACGGTCTACTAGTATTGTGCTTTCTCGTCTTCATGTTGTCTTTCTCACTTTCGTGGTGCTGTCGTAGAGTTTCTATTAACAGAATAGATTTTCTTTTAGAGCACCTTGCTTTGGATCTCTACTGAGCTTGCCTCGAAGTTACGTCCTTGTATTCACATGCGACTTGTGGTAACTCATCGACTAACAGGACGTTTATATCGGCGAGCATGTAAGCTAATCTTTCATTGAAGCTACTTGATCTACATACTTTCACGTTATTCGGCGTCAGGGTTTCATGTCGTTCTCCTTGAATTCGTACAATAGTGTCATTCTCTACTCATGCCCATATCTTCTTCCGTTGGCTATTGATGATAGCGTGATGTCTAGAGAGTCAATCCATTCCGATAATCACGTCCTATTCGTTAAAATCCCTGACTCAAAGGTCACATGGCTTAAGAATGTCGTTACTCTCAACGTGCATGTTTTTGCAGTCGGGGTTATTGATCTTTAAAACACGTTAAGTGCAGATGTTGGCAGACATTATGTGTTTTGACACCAAGTAAAGATCTACTTTACGACTCAATGATGCACCAGGTGGTTCTTCTGAGGATGTGCACGATCCAAGTTCCTTTTGAAAGCGCTAAGCTCTAATAACTATCGTTTCTCATCGATCTAAGTCTTAGGAGAGGCGACCTGGGGTGGCAAGTGGTCAAGCGTTTAGCCGAGGATTTTGAATGATGTACTAGACTGCACGAAATGTGGCTGGGGGTTAGAACGGCTTAGGGAAGGTGAACAGGTCCTTTACAGAGATTCAAGGGAAGATTCCCAGATGGTTCAAAAGATAGGTTGGATGAGGTTAAATGGTCACAGTTAAGCAATCACCATTAACACAAAATGAGTGGTTATTTGGGGTTCAAATGTTGGTAAAACAAGAGGAGAATAGTGAAAAATACTTAAACAAATGTCCTTGGAACTGATCCGGTACAATCAGATTTCGATAAAGAGATGTTAAGCAATGGGCAGCCAAACTAGATATTTGCCCTGAAGTTACGTCGGGCTAACTTACTTCAATTCAAGCATCCAAATCTACTTCCCTGGTAAGGATTTCATGAGTGTACAAAAAATTCACAAAATCACTACAACAGATTGTGGTTTTAGAATCGAGAGAAAATGAACGAAGGCAAAAGATTTTATCAATGTCGAATGTTCAGAACGGGTAATTAACAAAGAATTGATATCGAGTTCTACAAAAAAAAGTTAGTTCAAGGATGATAGCTTGAATTGAATGAGAATCAAATGTGAATACCAGTCATTATCGAGGCTTGAAAACTTAAGGATAAGGGTATTTTCTAGGATTGAATTTACGATAGGGTTACCAACAAGACTTGGTGCATAAAGGTTATCGACGAACGACACTTGACGGTACTACTGAGGACTGATGATATAAGAAGGAAGGATATGCAAAAGAACTTCAAAAAGTTGACACAAGGGCTTGGGGTAAATGAGAAAAGGGCTTACAAGAATGAAGTTGCGGGGTTCTAAAGGTGTCTTTCGAGGTGATATCTAAAACTTCTCCTGGTACGTACTCCTATCTACCCCCCTTAAAATAAGGTAACTCGTTGCATGAATCTCCGATCTTTGATCTCTATGCTTTTACTCGTCCTTCGCACGTAGATTCCCTGTTGCTTCTAATCCCGGTAACGTCCAAACATGACTCGTTATATGACTTAGACGCAATAAATTTTAGTTCTTATAATGTATAGATGATAATAATAATTAATACAACGCATCCTATAGAGCTCCAACGCGACAGAACGCATGATTTTTCCTAACCCAAGGCCTAAAAGTTCACTAAACTTAGACTCTGATACCAACTGTGACACCTCATCCTCCGGGCACGCCAAGACATACATAAATATAAATGAAGCGATATTCTAGCCATTTATTCATATTTACATACTTTAAATATGACATCATAAAGGAGTTTTGAACTGATTAAAAGGTACATAGCGTTTACAGTTTCATCAAAAAATTTCAAAAATTACAATAAGCAGGAGGAAACTGAACAAAAGAACAGAAGGTGAAGATTTGAATCTTCAGCAAGCGTTGTTGGAATCCGCTGGTTCCTTCAATTCACCCTAATCTTCAATTCCGTCTTCTTCTCCTGGGGAAACTTCCTCAAAGAACTCCTCAACCTCGCCTGTGGCACGAATGCCATGAGCCAAAGCCTAGAAGAAAACACTCTAAGCCTTCTAACCATTCTCACAGCAAAATATTTCACAACGCAAATTATTTAGCACCCAGTACAAATTTAAATCAAAGAGACGGACAAATTTGACAATTATAGCATGGCAAGCATATATAAGAACAAGTGTACAAGTACGTGATGCAATAGATGCGATGCAAGTGTCCAACCCGGCATTCATCCAAAAATAAAAATAGGAGTTCTATTTTGGGACTTATTGTCATTGCCTCTCATTGCACTAGGGACTTATTGTCATTGCCTCTCATTGTACCAAGGACTTATTGTCATTACCTTGAAGGGACTTATTGTCATTACCTTTCATTGCCGTATATTGCTTCAGGGACTTATTGTCAATGCTGTGAATGGACTTATTGTCATTTTCTTTCATTTTAAGACTAGGATGCTCGCTTGGTATCAACCCAAAGTCTAAGCCATCAAAACCAGAATACTAGCGACGACCCCATAGTGCCCAATAATATCCATGATAAATCATTTCAAACACCGGGAATGCACCCAGGATGTACAAGGGGAATATATATCTTAAAATATTTACAAAAATGGCTACCAGGGACGCCCTAGACTTAGAACCATGAAGGACAATTCAATATAACCCATCCCAACAACGGTTTACACAGATGGACTCCAATATGCCAGGATACAAGTGACAATTCTCAAGATATAATTCAAACTTGATGTTATGTGTTCTAATCATCGTACATTCACTTAAAAACACTAATCAACTTATTCAATTCAATCATTATGTAAAACTCGGGTCTCACAACAAAGGCTACTCAAATCACACTTAGCAATCTTTAAGGGGCCAACATTCGAGTATTAAATTTAAAAGGACAGCTAGGTTTTGGGACATCTAGACTTAGGTTCAAGTTATGATTTTTAAACAACATTTAGATAAAGATATGTTTTACGACTCTTATATTTAATACTAAGGCCAAAACCTAAGGCAAATAGGTGAATAAAACATTCTAAGCAAAAACGATTCAGCACTTTCCTCCAAATTTTACCAAAAATACGCCTATATTGGTCTCGATTTTGGGGCATCAAGTCAAAATGAGTCCATGTTTGGATATGCTCTAGTTAAACATGTCCCCTACAAGTCTCATGAAGGGCTAGGGGTGGTTGTTTGACATAAGTTGAAGATATAAGCCATTTTGTAAAATAGGTTCTGTCAGCTGCCAAACCCTTAACAGAACCAGTTTTGGACAAAGAGTTTGAAACAATTTTGAGGCTCTTTTCCAAGGTATCTAGGTTTGATTTGTGGACAAAAAGTAGGTTAATATGTCACTTACAATGTTCATGTAGACCACGTTTGGAGTAGATCACCAAAAATAGGAGTTTTGGTTATACAAAAATATGTGACAGAAGTGTCCTTTAAGGGCTGAAACACAATGGAGAGTTTCAAAGGGGTTTTGACCTATCAAACCTCAATAGTTTGTGCTCCTTTTTGGTGGGTAGTTATATATACATGTTATCTACAACATTTATGTTTTGTCCAAAGCTCGGATCTCATTGTAAACAAGGGTTTTTAGGTCGGTATTGTCAACTAATGTAAAAACGATACACTTTGGTAGAATTGCAATATCTCGAATTCTACTAATTTAAATGAGTTGAAAGCAACTTTGGATGAAAGATAACACAAATATCTAAATCTGGATATAAAGAACATGCTTAGATCAATTTTTTACGTTGAGTTATGGAGTCCCAAAGATCAGGGCAGAAACATTCAAGTTCTCAAAAATTAGGTCCTTATATGTTCAAGTCTCTTACTTTTGATATGTCAAGGTTTTGTCCCATTTCATTGCATACTTGTGTTTTAGACATGAATATCAAGGTTCCATATCACTTTTAAATCATCAAACTCAAAAATAACAATATGCAACCACATCTCATATCATTTAAAAACATAACAGCTCATATTTCTCAACTACAATGCTTTTCAGTTTGTTTTTGGTTCTTGATTTTTGAAATATTTAAAGGGATGAGTTGAGGAATATTTTGGGTGATATTAAACATAAGGTTTAGAGATTTTACTTATTTGTTTAGAGGGCTCAAAGGATGGTGGAGGATGGAAGGACTTAGCTTTAGAAAACACTCATTGCTCCTCCTTGGCTCCTAATTCTTCTTCTCCTTCTTTTTCGTTCCTTTTTCTCCTAACTTTTGAAGATCTCTAAGAACTCCCAAATCTGGTTTCTCTCTCTCTATATGGCCAAATATAAGGGAAGGAAGGAGGGAGTTTAGCTTAGTTTATATTGGAAAAAGTTTAGGGAACAAAATAATGTAATTTTTATTCCATTTCTTCCATTTCACATGGGTGACTTGACAAGGTGCAAAGTTTGAGAGATACATATCAGATTTTGGCATGTGGGAAGTCAGATAGGTTCAGTTTGGGAGACAAAAATTTGATCCCACATCAATCTTGGAGTTTTACCTTGGTTTACGTGCCCTTTTGTGCAAGAAAATATTTTAAAAATAAATTTGATGTATCTTTTTGTGTCTTTTCCTACTGAAACTTAATATTTTAGTATGTTTATGATAAATTTAGTATTCTCATGATTTATCATAGTTTTCATACCAATTAATTAAATAGATGTAGTCTTTTAAATCAAATTAAGCTAGTTTAACAAAATATGAATTTTTAACTTATTTTAGTGTGTGTGAATTTTAATAATGATTTGTTTGCTTCTGTTAGCCTATAATACCATACTATTATGTATATTACTTGTTCAACAAGTGTTGGATCATCATAATGCTTGACTTGACATCTTTCTCGTCTTTTTAAGCTTAAAAAAGGCAAAAGGCTACTTTTTGGCACAACTCCCAAGGTGAACTGGCCACTAAGGGTTATTTGTGTTATTTTGATGTTATTTTGTGTTTTTGCTACTTAATTGTACTTATATATCTGATTTAGGGTATTCATGTGTCAAAATTTGAGTTTTTAAGATTTTTTGCTAAAGTATGGGCAAAATGGTCATTTTACCCTAATTATAAGAAATTTTGATTTTTAATCTTATATTTTATGTTGTTTACTTAATTTAGAATGTTGGGAGATTCTCCAGGTGTTAAGGTTTTGTTGCTTGTTTTTTGGACCTTTTTAGGGTTTTTGCGTCGAATTAAGGTTTCGGGTTGAGTTAGGGTTTTCATCTTTCTAGCAACCTAAGATCTCGTCGGATAACCGTTGCTAATACTACGGTTTAGGCCGGGTTTTTACACGTGTCATTATGAACCGGGTTGGTGTTGGAGGCAAGTTTTCTAAGATCATTATTTTTGTAAACGATTTTCGGTAAAAAATTAATTGGACGAGCAAACGCTGAAACGGGCTCCAGATAAAACTTTTGACGTTGAACAATCAAACTAAAACCCATGCAACCAAAGTTAATTTAAAAGAATACCTTCTGTCGATTGATTGTTCAACTACGATTTGATTCCGAGTTGAATCTCCTGTCAGATCTTCTACTGTATTCCCTTACTCGATTCTCGAACGTAGTGTGACCTACGAACTATCAAGAACTCATACCGGCAAAATCCAGATATATTTAGTCTTGAAAGACAAGCAACGATTTTTTAAAACTGGTTTAGCCTACCCGTATATATATAGGGTTACAGTAGGGACCTGGGGTGTAATTATGAGTAAGACTTCTAGTGGAACACAGATGCTTACAAGCGGTTTCTACAATTTTGGAAAGACAGCAGCGATTTTTACAATTTTTATAAAACACTAAATTATAGTTTACACCACTAAAGAACTATAATTGTACTCTGACCCATAATCTCAAGACCTTCTTGCATTGAGCTCCTGTTATTAAATGTTTACCATTTCTCCCCACGTTAAGATTCTTGATACTCGCCAATTAAATTTAATTAATGATAATTTAATTTAATAAGTTTTTTTTTATTCCTTAGGTACTTTCCCTTAACTTATTTGACCGCCGAATAATCAAATCCACCTACAAGGTTTGGTCCGGTCAAAACTTATAAGCTTTCTTAAGGGGGTATCGTCAATCCCAATCTTTTGGGACGTAGATTCCGTCAATAATTAATATTTATCATATAAATAATACCACTATCTAACTCACTGAGAATATAGGTCCATATAAGATCGTACCCTCTAATTAATCAAAAGAACGAATATTAAATATATGCAAATCAATAATTATTTTAGGATTAAAAGGATAAGCACTATTCATAATAATCTTGGGGTGTGAATTAATTTATATAGTCAGTATAAAATTAATTATCCCAAATGTCCCGTTTAATACACACAAAGTGTACTAACACAGAGAGTCGGAATAATAGACGATGCTATTATCTGTTCCCCGTAATCACAACGGGCTACAAAAACTATGTGTTACAGTCGTACCGATGGTATGTCCATTTTCATCTAAACTGTTAGCCTAAGGGCTTTTTATTTTGATTTTTATGATTTTCATTATTTATTTTCTAAAAATAATTGGATTTAAAATGATAATATTTTTTATTTTAAAATAAAAGTGTTAACACATTTTGAACAATTAAAGTTGTCATCTTAGCAAAAAAAAATGACTTATATCTCAAAAAGGTTCAAACACTTAAGCATTTTTGAATAAGAATATTTCGTGTTGATCTTAATTGAAAATTAAGTTAAATACTTTTAAGGCAAAGTATACTTGAAGCTTATCAAGTGTGTCAACACCCATTGATCAAATGATTTGACACCCTAACTATTTTACAAGTTGATCTTCAGGTATCAAAGAGTTAGTGTCGATACAAATAAGTTTTGTGTCAATACAAAAGAGCCGAAGCTCTCAGGACTCATTTTGAGTCGACACAAATCAATTTTGTGTCGACACAAAAGTAATCCACACTTTTGGTTTTCGAAAGTTTGGGATGACACAAATGGACGTTGTGTCGACACAAAACTACCGAGACCTCCTGCAGATTTTGGTGTCAACCCCAAGACAAATCGTGCCGACCCAAAAGTTCCGAGCCTACTTGCAGAAAGTTGGTGTCGACCCCAAGTCCAAATTGTGTCGACACAAAAGAACCAATGCTGTCTGCATAATTTTTGTGTCGACCCCAAAGACCAAATGTGTCGACACAAATATACCAAGGCTACCTACAGAATTTAGTGTCGACACCAAAAGCAAGTTGAGTCGACATAAAATGATTCCTCTGAATGTTGAAGTTTCAAACAAGTCAACACCTGATGCAAATGTATCGACCCAAGATGTTGGAAGGTAAATTGCAGAAATTGTGTCGACCCCTCAGAAATTTCGTATCAACCCAACTACTTGAAGGACCTTGCCCTAGACGCTTTGTGTCGACACCAAAGGTATTTGTGTCGACACCGGCGACAGAAATTCAAATCGCGACAGATCTCAACGGTTGGAATTTTGGCATTTATTGCTCACACCTACCTCCAACGGTCATGACTGCACAAGAACATATATAAGGAGTAACTTCTAAGCATTTAAGAAGGTTGGAGATTTGTATTCAGTATTCTATTGCTCAAATCAATCTCAGAAATCTCAAGCTCACATTTATTGCTATAACTTCTGTTCTTGTTTCTCATCTCTCTTTATCTTCTCATTTATTGTAAACTATTTCTGTAAAGAGAGTGAGTGTTCATCATTAATACTCTTCATTTATTATAATCAAGAGTGAGTCACCCTTTATCCTTTGAGTGAGTCACCCTTTATTTTCATAGGATCCTCCTAAAGATGATTGGCTTGTGAATGTGCCCGTAAACATTCAGCTCATTCAAGCGAAGTCTTGAAAATTGTAAAGGCTTGAAATACGCCTGTGAAGTATTCTGAATAGTGAAAATACTCAAATGAGATCTTGTGAAGTGGACGTAAGCTAGGATAAAGCCGAACCACTATAAATCTCTGATTTTTGGTTCTATCTCTCTATCGCTCGTCTTTTAATATTTGCATTGTTTCAATATTTGCTTTATTTGATTGCTATATTAAAAAGATTATTGAAAAAGATTTTTAAATTTTCATTATTCTTTTAAAAGACACAATTCACCCACATCTTGGGTTGCGTTGTTCTAATAATTGGTATCAAAGCTTAAGCTCTTGCTTTTGATTTAACAGTTTAAGAGTTTTATATGGCAACCACTAGTATTGGACCCATCTAATCCGAAGGTCAATCGACCAACAAACCCCCTTTGTTCAATGGAACAAACTATAACTATTAGAAGGCTAGAATGAGAATTTATATTCAAGCCGTAGACTATGATCTTTGGCGGGTTATCATAAATAGACCTAAAAAATCCACCAAAATTGTTGAAGGGGCTGCTGTCCCTAAACCTGAGGCCGAATGTACTAAAACCGACATAAGAGAGATACAAAAAAATGCTAAAGCTATGAATCTCCTTTATTGCTCACTTGACGCAAACGAGTTCAATAGGATCTCGACTTGTGACACCGCTAAAGAAATTTGGGATAAACTCGAAATTACCCATGATGGTACCAATTAAGTGAAAGAGTTAAAAATCAGTTTGCTTGTTCATAACTATGAATTATTCAAAATAAAGCATGATAAAACTATATCTGATATGTTTACTCGCTTCACTGACATTATCAATGGATTGAAATCTCTTGGCAAGATTTACACTAATGCAAAAATGGTCAGAAAAATTCTGAGGTGTATGCAAAAGAGTTGGGACGCTAAGGTCACGGCGATTTAAGAAGCCAAGGACCTAAATAGGCTCAGCTTAGAAGAACTTTTTGGTTCTCTCATGACTCATGAGATGAACATAAAGATGGATGATGAGGAAGACAATAAAAAGAAGAAAGGCATTGCCTTCAAGTCTTCAACTCATGATGAAGAATCAGAAGAAGAGTCCTCTAGTGATGAGAATGAAGACATGGCTCTCATTACAAAGAAGTTCAAGAAGTTTCTTAAAAATAAGAAACAAGGAGGAAGGAAATTCTTCAAGAAGGAAGGATACAAGGG
>JAUMHN010408208.1:0-14803 GCA_032360265.1 Heliamphora ciliata
ATGATTCAAAGTGTTACGTTTCGTTTTGCAATTTTACTTTAATTTAATTTTTTATTTAAAGTTATGTTAAATTAAATAAATAAAAAATTCAAAATAACTTCAAAATTAAAAAATAATAAGCCAAAAAAAAACTTAAAATATTATGAAGATAATATTAAAATATAAAATTACCATTTAAATTAATCTATTCTCTTTTCTATTTTTTTTTCTCTCTATCCCACCTATCTCTCTCTCTCTCTCTCTCTCTCTCTCTCACAAAACGTGTGGGGAGGGGTGAGATTGGACAATTTTATACTCTAATATTACTTTTATAATATTTTTAGGCTCTTTTTTTATTTTTTTCATTGACTTCTTTATATCTTTTATTTTCTTAAATTGAGTATTTCTTGAGATAGTTATTAGTAATTTTATTTATTTATTTATATTTTATTTTAATTTTTTAGTTTTTTAAGATTTTACTTTTACATTATTTACATTTTTTGTTCTATTTTTTTTTTACCTAAATTAGTTAGGATTAAGTTCTAATATTAATTTTTTACTTCCCAACATTATTAGTGACGTTTTTTATTTTTTTCCATCTCTAGGATTATTTATTTTTTTTCTTTTATTTTTGACTCTTTGGTCTTATTTGAAATATTTAAAATTTTTCTCTTATTTAAACTTTTTTTATTTTTAGATTTATTTGACAATATTTTAATTTTGTTTAGACACTATACATACAACTTGATATTCTATTACCCAATTATATAAAAAGGTAAAATTGTTATTATGTTTTATTTCAAACTCAATTAAAAAAATTATGTGGGCCGCACAAAGCCAATAATTCCATTTTTAAGTCAAATTCTGTAAAATAAATGTTAAATATAAATTTTTTAAGTAAAAAAATTGGACTTCGTAATTATGGAGCAAACAAAAGATTAGTTTAAATTGTTAGTGATAAGTACAAATATAAGACTGAACTAAAATAGAGACATATAATCTAAAATATTTGATATCTCAAGACAATTAATTATAAAACTGTTAATCTATATACTAACCCGGTCAAAACAAAATTTTAAATGGCCAATTTGTGTACTGGATTTGGGCCCATTGGCCTTGGCCAAGGGAGTTGTGACCCAAGAAGTGAATCTTTGCTAATTCAAGGCAGATTGGCAATTTTAAAATAGTTTCTCTTAAACCACTATGCCGACTTTTTCTAGAAACATTGGACATACTATAAGAAGATAAGTTTTAGGCTTCGTTTGGTTTAGGTTGCATTCGTTTTGAATTAAAATATTTTTTTTAAAAAAACATTTTTTATATAAAATATTTTTTTGAAGAAAGTATTTTTTTTTATTTTTTTTTATTTTTAGTGTTCGGTTGATATATGAGAAATATTTCAAAAATAAGATTTTTTATTGTTAGATTTAAACAACATATTTTTCACAACAAAATTATGAAAAATAGTTAGATATGGTTTGATGCCTTCTTAAGCTTTTTTACTATTTGGGATAGTTTTTTATGTAATTTTTGTTCACGATTTGTTTTTTTCTTTTTTGAATTTTTTATTTATTTAGCCTACATTTTTTATATTTTTGATTTATTATTATAAAAAAATCTAATAGTATATGTTATTTTGTCTAAAGTTAAAAAAAAGTTCATTAAAGACGAAAAAAACCTTTTTAAGGCCTCTTTCGTCTTATATGAGCTTTTTTTTTAAAAAAAAATTGATCATTTAATGTCACTTTTTTTATTTCTCATAACGAAAAAATTTTAAAAAGTATCATTGTTTGAATTAATGTAATTATTTTTTTACTAAAGACTTAAAAAAACTTTAAAAGGTCTTAAAGTAGCCTTTAAGGCCTTTTTCATCTTATATGAATTTTTTTTTAATTGTTTGATTACTTTTTTGATTTTTCTAATTTTTTGTAACGAGAGAAGTCTAAAATGTATAATTATTTGAACTAACATAAAAAAATTAATAAAGATAAAAAAAGCTATATAAAAAGTTTTAGAAAAAGCTATCCCAAATAGTAGTCACTATTGCCATTGGTTTGTGTGTCTTCTTTTTAAAAACCGACAAAAGAATTCTAAAAAATTGAAAAGGGTCAAATTCAATATACGTTTCTTAAAAAAACTAAAAATAACTTACCAATTTACTAAAAAAAATAATTTCATTTTAGGATGTAAAATATTTTACTTTAAAAATTTATTTTACTTACTTTTGTTAACCGAACAGTGAAGAATATGTAAAATATTTTACTAAAAAATATTTTATGTTAAAACGAACATAGCTTTAATGTAAAATATTTTTGGTAAAACAGTTTATCTATTTTTTATTGTTTAGTTTGATGAAAACAACATAAAATATTTTAAATCAAAATATCAAAATTGATTTATACAAAAAAATAAAAAGTAAGTCATTTGTGGTGTCGGCAAAGAAAATTACGATAGTAGGACTGATAATGGTGGCAATAGTAATGGTGGTGGTGGCGATAGACTGTATTAACATACTAGCGTGTTTTGATTTAAAAATTTGTAACTTTTTAAAAAATTATTTTTTGAGTACCAACCAAACATCTGAAAAGAAAAATAAAAAATTATATTTTTGTAAATCATTTTACATTAAAAAAAATACATTTTTTATTGTAAAATATTTTATGCTAAAATAAATACAACTTTAGTGTCGTCACAATTAGTCACTAAATATTACAGAGTCAGTCAGAAAATAACTTTAGTAACAAACAAAACCTCGCCACAAGGTTGTATCTCATTCATTTCCCACACAAATTATGCATTAATTATCGGACGCCTATGAAACTCGAAAAATCAGGGAACTCCTTGATTCTACGGCAGCCCAACTCCAAAATGACATGCAAGCCAAAACATACAAAGGTGCTGAGTCTTTTCCACCACAAAATTCTTACACAATATTTGGAGACAAATGTTTTTATAATTAGGTTCCATTCTTAATTTTTAGTTTTTTTTTTCTTTTTGTTGAAATTTCGTATTCATCTTGTGTCTTGTTTTGAGCATTTTTCAAAAAGAATCCCTAAACATCAATTTTACATGAAAATTGTAAGGTAAATCCGTAACAGAGAGTGAAACCAGAATGAACCAGTCATTTGGAATCTCTTAGTAGTCCAAGTCAACCTACAAAAATTAACAAAGGTAAGACTGGCCAACAATAACTACCAAAACGTTTCCTAATGCCTAAGTGTCTTTTAAGTGAAGAGAAATGCTCAACTTAGAGGAAAACAAATTTATAATTATTTCAGCATAATTTAAGTCAGGAGAATTGGTGTGTACCTTTGAAAATGGATTGATGATCCTTAAATTAGGTAAGGTTGACCTATTTTATTGTAATCATGGGCTAACACCCCCCTCCTCCTCCTCTCTCTCTCCCCCTCCCCAAGCCAGCTATATCCTGACAATCGTTGGGTTAAGTTCATGATTTTTTAGAAGTGAAATTTAGCAGTGGATTTGCTTGGAGTTGCTAGAATAAGTCAAATCATTAACCTTTATTAATGCTCTTAAGCTTGGCACCCTACTCTCATTAATGTTCTTGAGCTTGGACCCAAAGAATGATCCAAACATGATGTGATCATGGATTAAGCCCACTTTGAATGTTCCGTTTGCTCTGGGTTCCAATCAAGAATCTAGTCTATGCTCAATCGGTTCTTCTTCAGATTTTAGATTTGTAAAAATGTTTAAATGGGGGAAACACAAATAAAAATGTAAGAAAAAATAAAGTGAATAATATAAATTTATTTATTCAAATGTTCTAATATTTTCATTCGTTTGCTAAATCTACCGTAAGTTGTGATTCAAAAAATCTGTGGAAGAAAATATTATATTTAAGAGAGTATTTATTTATTTATTATTTTTTTAAATCTTCTTTTTGCTATAATCCTGATTGGCAATTAGTTTAAAAGTTAGTTTTTTTAATTTTTTGTATTTTTTGCCAAAAAAAAATAAATTAAGTTCAAAGTAGCTTTTAATATAATTTTTTTTAAGTTGGTTATTTAGGTAAAAAGCTAACTTTTTGTTTTTTTTTTATTCAAAGTAATAATTTTATCCTTCTATATATTTGATATTAACAATTATATGTAGTTGGTAGTAGTAGTAAATAAGTTATGAATAAGAAATAAGTTATAAATAAAAAATATTATTGTATTTTAAAATTAGTGAGAGTTTGAATAAAATATTCTGGTGGTTTGTGTTTTGATTTGACTTTTAATTTTTTATTTTTTTTAAAATCTTTTTGCCAAATAAATAATTTTAGTTTTTTTACGCTTTTAGCCAAAAAAAAAAAAAAAAAACCAAAGAACTAAGGTTGCCATCAAGGCCCATATGGATCTTAGGCAATTAAGGAGAAGGACAATCAAAATAACGCCAACTTGTTTTACCGATTTTATTTTTTAAATACTTTTTATCAAAACATTTTCATGTCTTTGTTTCACGAGTCTTTTTGAGGCAACGTCAAAAAATTATAAAAGAAGCACTTTCATGCATATTTGTTTCAAGTTGAGGTCCTATTACATTCCTTCCTACCTAATATATTCTTAATTTCATTTAAATAGTTAGTATTAATTGTTTGGCTCTCAAGCATGTTTGGTTACTTTCAAGCAAATAGAAATAATTGTTACTCTTCTATAAATAAAAATAATTGTAGCTGTTGGAAAATTAATTTCTTTGTTTAAAATTGAGAAATTAAGTATTAAACTAAAAAATTTTAATTTGAGAAATTTCTTAGTTTTGGAATTGAGAAATTAGTTTAAAACTAATATATTTTAAATTGAGAATTTTTTCAGTTTTGAAAATGATAAATTAGTTGTAAAATTGAGAAAAACAAAAAAAAAGTAGAGAAATTCGTACTTTTTAAAAACTGAGAAATTTTCCAGTTTCAAAAGAAATAAGATATTTATCAAATTTTAAATTTTATTATTTTTACATAATTTTATATTCAATATAGATCTTACTTAATAGGTTTAAACATGTAAATTTTGAAAATATTAATTTTTTGAGACATATATATACATATTTATATATATATCAAAAGTTATAGAATGTATAATTTGCAAGTAAGATTTTAAGAAATTAGACTCTATCAATATATAAAAAAAAATTTGACATGATTAATTTTTAGATTTAAAAATTGGACCACATTTTTTAAAAGATTAGTAATAAGACCAATACTTAAACAAATATTTTAAATAGAACTTGATGAGGAATATGAGTTACTGAATGACTCCACTCGGTTTATTTAAGGACGAAGTCCGAACTCAAATCTGAGCTGGATGACCCACCGACATCATGGTCGGTCTGTTGGCTAGCAAGGGTAGGAATTTGTAACAAGCTTAGCTCTGAAAAATCGTGCCTAAAAACCAGTCACTTGGATTACATGTGATAGTAGAAAATCTATCCCCGATTTTTGCACAAAATTATATGTATAAATAGGTATCCAAGCCCTCAAGGTAAGGTTAGGAACACACTTTCTTGGCATATCTTTCACTTTTGATTCATTGATATCACAATAAGAATTACTAACTTAAGCATAGAGGATTTTAGGCTGGTACCCCACCAGTGTCAAGAGCTTTTCTTTATTTTTCAAGCGTCAAACAATCAAAGGGGACATCCGATCAGAATCGAGGTAATTAAGCCATTGAGATGTAGTTATCATCAGTTCGGCACCGTTTGTAGGAACTCGTGGAAAGAATTCCTTATAGTGTTGAGGGATCTGAATAGCGAAAACTCGAGCTATGACTTTCTAAAACCAATAACAATGCCTTCATAACACCGATGAACAACGAAATCATATGATAGATTAGCAACTGAGATACCTGATGCATATGATTCAGGAACTGGCTTAGCAAACCCAAGCCCTTCTCCAACTGTTTGAGAATCAAGCCAACAACCCACTCGTCGTTGTTCTCGACACCAATGGAGAAAACGAGCTAACCACAATTGGGAAGGAAAATTCCGAAGGAACTTGACCCTCGCTGAGTAGAAAATGCGCACGAGGAAAGGGCCTCAAATGGGCCCCATCTCCAACCTCATGAAACCCAAAAAAATGGGGTAGGAGTGGATAAGAAGCTGAAAGTCGCCAGCCACTAACTCAGTAAGGGAAGAAACTGTTAGGGTTATATACTAAAAGCCATACTTTATGTAATAGTTTTGGTATTGATTTTATTTATTAATAAAACTTATTTTTGTATTTTAATGAGAATCTATATAAGTAATGTCTTGCACTATATTATTTATTTAATATTATACATATGTGTCTTTTATTCTACATAATAGATAATTTGATGTGCAGAGTTTTGTTTACACATAAAATACTAAATTATTGATTCTTGTAGAACATAAATATTAGTTCACAGTCTTAAATGGAATTAGATATACCATCGGCAGGACTGTAGCACAGTGTTTTAATAAGTTTGTCTTAACTGTAGAGAATGGTATAGTTTCGACTCACTGTACTTGTACACTTTGTTTGTATTGAACAGGACTACGTTGAGATAATTATTTTTATACTAACTATATAAAATAATTAGCACCCCATAATTTTTATGGATTCTTACGCTCTTAATTCCAAAATAATTATTAGACCCGTATATTTAGTGTTTGTTATTTTGATTTACAAAATAGTTAGATCTTTTATAAATCAATAAACTCAGTGAGCTGGATAACGACATTACGTATATGGTGAATATTAATTATCGACGAAATCTACGTTTCGGCATAAGAATTGATGACATGCTCTTAAGAAAATTTATAAGTTTTGATTATGTCAAATCATGCAAATAGATTTTAGAGTTCGACATATCAAATAAATTAAGTAGAAAGTCTTAAAAGATTTGTAAGTGGGCGATTAAATATAATTGTCCATAATTTAATTTAATTAAAAGGCGTATGTAATCTTAACGTGGGGGATAAATAATCATTTAATAACAAGGAGTTCGAAAAAAATAATTTTCTGATAAGAATGAGTGTGCAATTATGTTTCTTTAATGATATGAATTGTAATTTATATTTTAAAAAATTAATTCTAAGTTAAATTAGATTTTTCTAATTATATAAGGAATCCAAGTCTTATTTATTCCTTAGATCCCTGTAATAGCCTATATATATGCCATTATAACCCTTAGATAGCAGTAACACTGAGATTAGGGTTTTTTTACACTTCTAAAAATCTGAGAAAATCAAGGCAGCCATAGCTAGGGTTTGAACCACGAAGGACTAGAGCCCATACTCTGTATGTGTTTTGGTGTTTAGAAATACTGTAGAAGATCTAAATTGGACACAAAATTGATAATTCAAGTTCTGGTCTTGAAAATTTTCTATTCAAGTGCTGAAACAAGATCAAATAAGAGGAATCTTGTAGGTATAATCCATGTTCCACATTTGTTGGGTATATCGAGTTTCAAATTTTCCTTCGGACTGCTAGGGTTTTGTTCGTTTGGACGATTTTGCGCAATATTATTTTTTTGTGCTATTTTGATTCGATTCGTATGCACCATTATTGATTTCTAGAATTCTGGTACATTCAAAAAAACTTCTATCTGTAGACAGAAAAAGCCCATTTCGGAGAAATGTCAAAGACATCTATAACCTTAGAGGTCGAGATGAGGGAGCAGTTGTACTACATCAATCCCTTCTACTTGGAGAGAACTCGACCTTGAGTTCAAATCTAGATAGAGTTGCTCTTCTGCGTGATACTCAAATAGATTAGCAACATTGAAGGTCTGAAAATCTTCATGTCCTTGGGCAGATCAATCACACAAGCATTATCATTAATCTTTGTCAACACTTTATACAGACCATACTTTTAGACTTCAGCTTATTATAAGTTCCTATTGAAAACCTCATTCCATAAATACTCTGGCGCATCTGCGTTTATCAACTGCTTCTTTATACTTGGTGTTGGTTTCTTCCACCTTTTACTTCACTGCTTCATGCACTGCTTGGTCTTGCTTAGCCATGGTTTTGGTAGCAACACTCACATCTAGGGCTCGTAGTAGTTGAATTAGATCCATTTCATGTCTCGAAAGTGTCACGTATACCAAAAAGAAAGATAATTTTCCAGTGGCATTGTAAATGACACTGTTATAGGCAAACTCAACTTATGGCAGACCATGGTCCCACTATTTCGGCTTATCCCCACAGATGCTACAAATTAAGTTGCCTAGAGTTCGATTGGTAACCTCTGTTTGACCATTTGTTTGGGGGTGCACTGTCGAGCTGCGATTTAGTGACATGTCAAACATCTTTTACAAGGTCAACCAAAAATAGCTAAGGAACTTCACGTCTCGATCAAATGTAATCGACTGAGGAATCTATGCAAGCGAACTACCTCCCGAAAGAACAATCAAACTATATGAGAGCCGTCTTAGAAAACGTGTTAACAATCGCAAACACAAAATGAACTCCTCATTAGGTACGAGGAAGGCCCAACACAAAATCCATGGATAAATCTTCCTAAATATTATTAGGAACAAGTAAAAGCATATAAATACCAGCATTTATAACACCTTCTAACAAAATTGTCAAAATCTCTTTTTTTATTGAGGCTAAAAGTACCGCTCCTCCAAACTTGCAAGAGTCTTGTTTCTTTCTAGATGCCCACTCAATCCTCCACTATGTAGGTCTTCAATTAACTTTTCTCGCGGTGAAGTTCTGGGAATGCAAAGTCAATTACCTCGAAATAGATACCCTCAATTTTATGAAAATCACTAACAAGTTGTTTCTGAACACACTTGGCCCAAATTTCTGTGAAATCTGCATCATCGTTGTACAACTCCTTCAAGAATTCAAAGCCTACAACCTCATGGGCCAAGGTTAGTGGCAAATTAGCTCGGCGGCTCAATGCACTTGCAACTCAATTCAGAACACCATGCCTTGTGCCGAATGGTGCAAGAAAACTTCTAAAGGAAGATAGACCATCGAATATGCATACTGTCCCGATGCTTTTAGCTTTTAGTAAATCTCAAAGCCAAAATCTCCCTTCGTATCAAGTAGTGTTCCCAATGTTTTAAATCATGAACCACTGCATAAAATTCTTGATCATGCATACTCAACTTTTGTCGAGCTTCACTTAGTTTCTCACTAAAGAAAGCTATTGGTGTTCTTTCTTCAGATAGAATGGCTCCAATCTCCACTCCACTAGCATCGTACTCCACTTCGAAGGCATTCTCAAAATAGGACAGAGCTAATACTGGTGCAGTGTACAACTTCTCTTTGATCACAACAAAGCTCGTCTCAACATCTTCACCCCACAAAAATATTTCTTTTTTCATGCACTCCATGATTGGTGCCATAATGGTACTTAAGTTCCTAATGAAATGCGTGTAAAAAGTGGCCAACCCATGAAAACTTTGAATATCCCCAACAATTTTTGGTGTTGGCCATTCTCGAATTGCTCGCACTTTATCTTCATCAACATGAATTTCTTCAGCAACAACCACATAACCCAAGAACAAAAGGCGATTAGTCATGAAACAGCACTTTTTGAATTTCATGTATAGCTTATTTTCTTATAAGATCAATAATACTTTTCACAAGTGCTCCACATGCTCATCCTTGGATTTATTGTAGATTAAGATATCATCAATATCTGATTCACAACTCTCATGAAAGTACTAGGGGCATTAGAAAAGCCTAATGCCATAACCAACCACTCGTGCAAGTCATCCTTAGTTTTCAATGATGTCTTCTACTCATCTCCCGGACGAATACGAATCTACTGATAACCACTTCATAAATTAATTTTTGAAAACCATTTCGACCATTCAAGCATATCCAGCATATCATCTAAGCGAGGAATCAGAAACCTGTATTTGATCAAAACTTTGTTGATAGCTCTGATGTCTACACACATCCTCCAACTCTCATCTTTCTTTGGCGTCAGTAAAGCATGAACGACGCATGGACTAAGGCCCTCACGAATATTTCTCTTTTGTAGTAACTCTTCAAGTTTTTCTCTCAAAATCTCATTGTCTTTTGGACTCATTCAGTAATATGAAAAATTCAACATACTTCGTCCAGGCACAAAATCAATCTGGTGTTATATATCCCTCATAGGAGATAGTTCATTATGTAGATCATCATCAATAAGTTCCTTGAATCTTCTAACAATGTTTGTATTTTTTTTCGAAATCGAGACGATTGGCCTTTCTTTCCCTTCTATAATAAGCTCATTAACCACCATAGCATAAACTTCCTGTGAAGCCTTTACATCTGTCACAAATTCTACTTCTGAACTAGCTATAGCTAGAAATGGCTGCCCCTCTACTTTAGGCAACTTAACATACACCTTCTGATTTGAAGGACTCATAACAACCTTATTCCCTAAGTAAAATAGTGTTATCCTGGCCCTTATAAGTAACATCCACAGTGAACTACAATGGTTTATCCAGCAGCACATGACTTGCATCCATATTAACTATGTCACAATTAACTTTTTCCTTATAAAACTTCCCAATCGAAATAAGTACTTTCCAAATTTCAGTTTCCTTTACCGTTGGGCCCTTCTTAATCTAGCTAATACTATATGGAGATGAATGGGGTTTGGTTGATAGTCTTGGATGATCTATTAGCCTCTTTGTGACAAAATTCTCACATCTCCTAGTATCCACGATTAGATCACAAACCTTTTGGTTGATTGAACAAAAGGACCAAATGATCTTGTGTCGTTGACTGAAGTCCTTTATTTTTTTCCCGAACAGCACCCGTTACACTACATAATTGACTCGTTCGCCATCCTCTTCTGTAAACTTAGCACCATCATAAAAGTTATTCTCATATTCCGCAACTTCTCCAGAATCGGTGCCATCTTCTTCTAACAGATTTACCGATCAATGATCTGGATAAACATTGGAGCGATGGCCCGGTTTGTCGCACCTATAACACTTATCGATTGTTGTCTTGGCATAGGTGTTTAAATTTTTTGGTGCATCCTTGTTGTTTGAATTGATTGTCTGATTACCAGCTTTTGGTTGGTTTGCCACAATTATGAATTGTATACTTTTTTCTTTTTGAGAAGTAGCAGAAGTAGAAAAATGAGAGTCAGTAAGGTTCTGGCGATACCCTAAAAATCTTGGCTTTCACTACAACTGTTCAGATTTGAGACCCCCATATTATAAGCCTCCTCTACGGTCCATAAGACCTATAGCCCAATTTTCTCCTATATGGATGACTTCAACTCGTTTAAGTATCTAAATACCTGTTGACCTTCAATCTCATTTAGATTGTTGCGATCTGAAAGTCGGGAGAATTCTATTGTATAATTTAGTATAACTAGAATAAATGTTGGAACCTTGCGAATAATTTTGGTATAGCTGAAATAAATGTTGCTTATAATCCGATGGAAGAAATCTATCCATAAGGAGCTGTTTCATTTTATCCCTGGTTCTAATGGGTGTCTTCCCTTTTCGTTATCTCTTCCTTTGTAATTAATCCTACCATACCGCAGTGCTACTTTTCAACTTGTATGCGACAAGTCTCACCATCTTTGACTAGGGAATCTCCACCATTTTGAAGAATCGTTCGATTTTTTAGAGTCAGTCAAGAAAATCCTGAATATGTAAATTCCTATTAAATTGAAAAATATCTACTTTGAGTCAATAATCATCAACCTATTGTTATTGCCTCCTTAGTTGATGACCTTCATAGTCTTCTTCAACATCGGGTTTTGATTTCTCGCTGTCATAAGGATAATGTGGAGGATGTCACCCAACATTTTGGAGAACAAGTTGGCCTCAGGTAAATCCCTCAACGCGCGCTCACCCGATCCCAATTAACAGGCCATCCTTCGGCAAATCTCTCAGCGCGCTCCTGATCAATCACTGATGGCCTATTGTTGGCATTGAGTAGCAACCCAACAAGCAGGTCTTGAATCTCATTCAAATGTTATTGTTGTTGTTGTCTCTCAAATGCTTCTCACTAGGTATCGACCCCACGATCACTATCAATAGGATTTGTACGATTTGCTTCGTTTTGTACCATTGAGCTAGGCGAATCTTTGCTCTGATACCACCTAGCACAGCGAAATATCACAAAGCTAAATAGCATTCTAGCAAACGAGATAAACACTCGAATTCACGAACAAGACCTTGAGTTCTTAAAGAAAGAAAGAGAAACTCTAAATATTATTGATGAATAGAATGATGAACTCTTAGACTTATACATTTATTTATACTAGTAAAAAACTTCTAATTCTTATAGGAGAATAAACTCTAATAGATGAATAGTAATTTAGGTTATTCTTGTTCATCAAAACTAACATTAAAGAAAACTAAAAATTAGTAGCATGACTAGAAAAAATTGACGTGTCAAAACAGGTGGCACTAAAATAAAAAATTTTTAAAAAAAATAATTTCAAAATGAAAATTCTAAAAACAAATCTTAATCAATCTCTCAATTTTTTTTTTGACTTTTGCTTGCGCAATTGCTCTAAAAATGTGTCGGTCACTTGTTCTACATCACAATGGTAGCAATGATAGGGCGATAAAGGAGGTGGTGATTGTGGTGGTGGTGGTGATGATGACAGAAGCAGCAATGGTGGCAGTGTGGTGGGGTGGTTGTGGTGGTACTAGGGGGTGTTGTTGGTGATGACAGTTAGAGCGCGGTGGCGGTACTGATGGTGATGGCGAGAGAGGCGAAAATGGTAGTAGTGGTGGTGGTGGTGAGATGGTAATAGTGGTAAGATATTGATTGTAATGGTATGGTTCTTAGTATGTCTTATTAAATTCAAAAAATAGTTTTTACTTTTAAAACTAAAAAAAATATTTTCGTAAAACTTCGCTCAATTTTTGTTAACTAGGAAAATATATTTCATTAGCTTTTAATTTTTGTCTTACTAAATTATTAAAAATATTTTGTAAAATAAAATAGAGTGTAGAAATAAATAAATGATTTATTTACGTATTACATTTCTAATCAGTCAATTTTCATATTATTTATTTATCATTTTTCAAGTGAGCCAAAAAAATAACAAATCAATTTAACGGGATGAATTTTTTATTGGAAATGTATGTTTGGATGAATTTTTTATTGGAAATGTTGGTTGAATAGTAGCGAAATAGATGTCCTTCAAAAATAACAAATCACTTTAATTACATACAAAATGGAAAAAATGGATGCCCAGCCTTATCTTCTGGATAAGCATTTGGAACTTTGATGAACATAAGCCAAACGAGAAAGATACATAGAAAAAACAATCCGCATAGAAACTTCTCTAGTAAAGTTGGTCAGTTCCATAAAAAAGCAATCATTTTCTTCAAAATACCAAATGCAGATGGTTTCTGTGCATAGAATTTCAAGCTATTTTGGTGATGCGTTTATTTTCATACGAAAACGTACAATTAAGTTTAGTTTTAGCTGCAGCCTTGCTTGAGCTTCAAAGTTGTTAGTCTCGAATACTCACAAATTACCCATGATTTTTAATAATCGTCGTTATATATGGTATCACTTGATATGTAATGAGATTTTGATATTCAATATTCATATTTATCAATATATCAGTTAACATTGTTCCATATTATTGAGAAAAATATAAATAATAAATTTATCACTTTCTCTAACACCTTTAGTTTTTAGATAAATTAGTGATTAATTAACAATCTTATATGTTATCAGAGAAGATAACTGATTATGTGTTCAAACTCATCGTCTACCAAATAATTTAAAGATAAGTTACACGTATTTGATCAACATATAAAGGCGATCTAGTCAGAGCACACATTGTTGGATCTAGAACTTCTAAAAATACAACAATCTGTCGGTTTAACAAAACCCGGACAGTAGCAAAAGTATTAATAAATTATAACAATTTGAAACTAATTTCAGAATAAGATTAAAACAGAATTAATATAATATGTTTTTCCAATTAGAGAATAATACAACAAATTTAGAATAAATAAACTGCAATTAAAAAAAACATAACACAGTTTTATTTTATTTCATTTTATTTTATTTTTAAATTTGAAAATAGAACAAAAAATAAAATCTATTTTTGGAAGCAAAAACGAAAACCCCGAAATGAAATAGAAAGGAAAAACAGAATGCTTGTTGTGTAAAATAAATACTGAAAATAAAACAGTCTTACAGAACAATTTCGAAAGTAATTGGATCGAGTCCAATGTTGAACGATATCTTCTTAAACAGATTACATCATCGCCACGGTGCTTACGACTAAGGGATGTCTGCCTTTAGGATAAAACGATCCTCGTATGCAGAGGAAACACTGCAATCTGCACATCAACGAACGCTGCTATGCTTGAACTTTCTCAGGAACTCGGAATGAAACGAGGCAGAAATGCAGCCTTTAATTATGTAGTGCTAGTGACGATTTGATTTAAGTTCGTTTTAAATCGAATCGACACGACACCTGTTCGGCCTGGCTCCAACAGACGCACACCGGTTCAGCCTGGCTCCAACAGGCGGGAACCAATAACTGACCCAACGGTCCCAAACCGCCAACAGTTCGGTAATAACGGCAATGGACAAAATTTAAAATTTAAATAAATTTAATTTAAAATTTAAAATTTTAATTAAATAAATTTTTTACAAAAAAATAAGAGTTGATCCGAACCCACGACCCACGACACCTCCAAGGGGCACACCCCTTAGGCTCAACTTGGTTTATATAAACCATTTACCCATGTTTCTCCCAACCAATATAGAATTGAAAACATATTTATACTAACTTGAACACACACCATTTTCTCTTCCAACTAATATGGGATATGACTTTATTACCACAATTTTGCTAACTTTTATGGTACACTTTTGGAGTCAATTTCTCATCCACCCATTAATGGTT
>JAUMHN010408219.1:0-14802 GCA_032360265.1 Heliamphora ciliata
GGTTGAGAGAGATGAGGGAGAGCTACCCAAAATTTTTCAAAGTATTTTCAAAGAAGAAGGAGAGAAGAAGAAAGGAAAAAAGAAGAAGGAAGGAGTTAGGAAGGATTAAGGAAGTAAGCAACAAAGCTAAGTCTATACATCATTCAAGCTTTTAAGCATCAAATAAGGTAAGTAAATACCCTAAAACCTACTGTCATACTCTCATGAAATAACCCTTAATCCATCTCTATAAGCAACCCTAAGAAAAAGAAATAAAGATTAACTCAAAAAGGCGTCGCAGGTGTGGATAGTGGACTGTTTATGTATGATCAAGTTTTGCATGTGCTTGCATGTGTATATTTTTGAATTTTATGACTTGAGTATATTCTTAAGTTTTAGTTTGTCTGAGTATATGACATGCATGCAAAGAAAAATACATCAAAAATGAACACAACATGAGCTAAGTTATCAAAATCCTAAATAACTTGATTTTCTAGGCTTACCAACTTTCTGCCACGAACTTTAAAACATCATAACTAATTGTAGAAAACTGATCTATACTTGATTTTTATGTATAAACCTAGATCTTTGAGTTATTTTTTTTGAAAAATTGGTTTGAAGTGATTTTGTTGGGTAGAGCTCCAGATATACCATTTTTACCAAAGAGTGTCAGATCTTGATTACTTTGAGTTGCAGACCTAAAAACCCTAAGTTAGATTGAGAACCGAGTTTGGGTTAAAACATAAAACTTGTAGATAACACGTTTATCTTACTGTCCACTAACAATGAGCAAAAAATATGAATTCTTAATAGGTCAAAACCTTTTCCAAAGTTACAATTGAGATTTAGTGACTGACAGAGCTCTCTGTCACATATTTTTGTGAGACCAAAATCTTAAGTTTTTAATAGCCAAATAAAAAGGTGGTAAACATGATAAATGTAACTAACATATTAAACTAAATACTGAGCAAAAATCAACCCAAAATACCCTCGGATGGTACCCCAAAGCTTTTGAGCACTCTCTGTTAAAAACCTACTCTGCAGATCCTTTTTAGGCTGACTGAATTGTTTTTATAAATTGGCCAGAATCACTAACTTTTTCCAAACAACTTGTCCTAGCACAAAATATGAAAATTGTAGGGGACACCCTAAACTAAAACCGCACAAAAAATCAGGCCTATAGCCCTTGAATGGTTGCCCCAAAACCATGGCCAACAGAGGCCCAAATTCTGTGTTTTTCTCTAAAAAATGTTGAACGATTTTCACTTAAGTAAAATAAATAACCCCTTTTCCCTAGGATCTAATCTTAGTGTCAAATATGAAAGTTGTAAGAAATATTTTTATTTAATTGGTGTTCAAATTTTAAAAATTAAATTCATGTCTAGGTACTTCAAAACACTGTCGCAATTTTAAAACTAGCAATTAAATATTTACCTAAATTTGGCTAAGTGTACGAATGGCATGTTACTTTGTGAAACTTGAATCTATGGACTTATATGAGTTTCGTGAATGATTGGTGTATGAAAATGATGATTTTGATTAAAAGAACCCATGCCAATAGTTCGATCCTATGTCACATAAGTCATGGTTTATGTTTCGCATGCTTGTACTCTATGCTTTAGTAGATTGTACCATACCGTACTTACGTGCCATGTTATACTTAATTGTATACGAAAAGCATATTACACATCATGAGCATTCATATATTGCATCTTGGATTATCAGAGTTTCTTTCCTATCTTTCATTGGGTGTTGGGTTATATGAAAATCATTCTTTCTGTGGCTTTAGGTCTAGGGCGTCCCTAGTTGCCATATTTGAAAAAAAATAGAAAATTATTTATTTTAAAAAGGGAGGATTAGGTACCATGGGTTCATCACTAGCTTTAATTAGACTTTGGGTTGACACCTAACGAGTATCTTGGTCCTTAAGGTGGGATTGGTTGGCCTGAAATAAGGATGGGTAAAATTGGATAACGGCCAGTCCCCACGTCGTTGCCATAGCGTAAAACGGCTAAGGCATGTAGCCAAGATGAGGGTTTACCTTTCGCAACGAGGCGAGGATGGGTTCGGTGATCAATATACCATTAAGTCTACTCTGTAATTCCCGACGTGGAATTCATGATATTGTTCTAGAAGTACGTTGGGCTGGGTAACTGCATTTTATTTATCTGCATCACACACTCGCACAATTATTTTTATATATACTTGCCTTGTTGAAAATGATAAATTGTCTGTCTCTTTGCACTTAAGTTTGTATTCGGTATTATTGTATTGTAGGATATTTTGTTATAAGTTTGCTTAACGATTTAGGAAATTTGCTTTTGAGCTCCGCCTCATGGCATTCATGCTAGACGTGAAGAAGAAGAACTATTTGAGGAGGGTATGTTCGTAGGAGAAGAAGACTTCGAGGAGCGGGGAGAGTGGTAGGAGCCAGTCGACCCCAACAAAGCCGCTTGAAGACGTAGAATATTCTCTTTTTGATCTTTTGTTCAGTTTCCATGGACATAATGCAACTTTTATTAAATTTTCTAGATAACTGTAATCGTTAAGTATGCTGGACGTGTTCGGAACTTTTAATGATATAGTATTTGTCGTATGTAATTGTAAATGCATGGCTAGAATATCTCTCTTATTTATAGTTACGTATGTCCCGACGTACCTGGAGGACGGGGCGTCATACACTTGGCGTCGACTCATAGTTCTCTGGTGTCGACTCTTATGAACAATAGTGTCGACTCAAGTTAAGTTTCGTCAAGGGTAGGAGGTGTCGACTCAAGTACTTGCTGGTGTCGACTCAATTTGTTCTTTGTACCTTGATTTGAAGGTGTCAACAGGTGTCAACTCATGCATTCGTTGGTGTCGACTCAATATGTTCTTCGTGCTTTGATCTGAAAATGTCAACTCAATCATTCACTGTGTTGACTTAATGCTTTTTTGTAGAGTTTTAAACAAACCGTTAGAGGTGTCAACCCTTGATTTACTGGTGTTAACACTTGAATTAAAAAACGGGCTCTGTATACAGGTGTCGACTCAAAATATCTTTTAAAAAACAAAATGTGTTAACTCATTTAGCATGAAGTGTCAACTCAAATAGCATGAGGTGTCGACTCAACTTTTTTAGAAAATATTATATTTCTTATCTTTTTATACTTTAATTAGAAAATGACTTTTAATAAAAATCATCAAAATTCATTTAAATGCCCTTGGGCTAACAATGAATTTTATTAAAACAATATTTTTAAAGAAATGAGATTTCAATTGTTACACTAGAAATTTCTCTATTTCTTAATTTTTATTTCCACTAAAACAAAGAAATTTCTCATTTAAAAAAAAGAAAGAATTTTTCAGTTGCTTTATGTTAAAATGGGATTTAATAGTATATTAGGTATATCAATATAAAATAGAATCTGATTTATAAAAAATGAAATGGGAATAATCTTTTTACAAATCTTACATGCATTACTCTTATTTGAAAATTCTTTATATTTATAAGGAGAATTTAGTCGAAGGTATAAAAAAAACATGTAAAAGAATTAGTTCCATTTCATTTTTTTTTATAAAAATTTAGGTCCCCTGTTATATTGTTATGTCTAAAATGCCTAAAAAGTCGAATTTATTCGGTGTGAGTACACCGAAATCGTATCTCCCATTATTCCGTTGATTCCTAAATTTGAATACATATCAACGACCAAACATTCATCTTTTAGCACCATGAATGCGAGATTTTCTCAGTGCGATTTCAAGAATTGCTTGATCTACGTTGATCAGTGAGAATTCCGCCATTATTGATCAACACATTCCTACAGCATCCAAAACTACAATCCATCCCTACCAAAGCTCCAAGAGAACAACTTGCATGGTAACATGGATTTGAGAAGTGAGTATTTCAAAAACCCTAATAGCTCCTATGTTTGCTTCAAACTTGGAAAATTTGAATTTTGCCAATGGATTTCATTGGTTTGCAATGAGCACGATGAAAATTTTTTATTGTATTCGAATCACACAGTAAATGTGAATAATGACATTTCTAAGTACTAATGGAGAAAAATTCAAAACATTTGAGGAAATTATCCTGTAGATTTTTGTTTGGTTCACAGTGTGAACAAAAAAAATATTCACTTGTAAACTAAGAACTTTCTCAGAATGAATACACAACTAAGATGGACTAGACTATGAAAATTCACTCGGGCTTCATTTGGCTACCGGCATTAAGCCGGCTTAAAGCCAATTTTTTAGCTTTTACCTTAAAGCCCAAAAATCTAAAATGTCTCATTTTTTTTATAATATCTCGAATTTTAGGATTTTTAGCCTTTTTCATAACAATTTACAAATTTACCCTTTTGGATTTTTTTAGCTTTTTTGGCTATTGGCCCTTTTTTTTTTTTTTACATATGAGGGTAGATTTGAAATTTTACATCTGATTTTTTTGGCTTTTTTTTGGTGGCATAAAAGTCACTAGTTTCCCAACCAAACGAATTTTTTGACTTTTTGACTTAAAGTGGTTTAAAGTAAAATAACCGGCCAAAAGTAAAAAAGCCCACTTAAAGCCAAGTTGCCAAATGAACAGTCAATGCATTATAAACACACAATCAACGTGTTGCCTTTTTGGTTGTGCATCATTTTTTCAATGTTACACTTGTAACATAGAATCATCTCTGCACTAATTCTTGTGGAATCTTCTTAACTTGATGATGTGAATTAGATTATTTTTCCATGCTGAGAAATTTCTCAGAATACATGCAACAAGACACACTGAACCCATATTTTTCATGGTGTTTAATATTCTTAGTTTGCAAACTTTTTCTTCCTTACTTCCTCCATGATACTTAGAAGCACCAATGCACAAGAATGTAACAAATAAACATTAGGGACATGAAATTGATCTTTTAATCAGGTAACAATGCATCTTATTGTAGCAGTATAAGAATATACTAAGAAAATTATTAAATAATAATCATTTATTTCATTTATTTACATCATTCTTCTTTTTTCCCCATTGGTAGTGGTTAACTATATTTTGAGTAGTTTGACTAAGAAAATTCTCAATTACCATTGTTGTGAATTGTAACTGACAAACTTCTCTGTTATGACTGATCAACTGAGAGTAATGCTGATAAACTGTGACGTATAACCATGGGCCTTCTTAAACATTAATGCTGGTATGAAGTAAGAAAATCCTCAATTATAAATACCAAACTAAAATGTAATTTCACTTAGGAATTTACTGTTTAATATTAGTTATGTTTTCTATTACACAAATTACGTTCAATTATATGCATCTTCTGTTTACTATTAGACGCATCGAAAAATAAGGTTTTAAAGTGAGATAAAACTAAAATAAAAAAGTCAACTGCTCACACCAACCGACCATCAAAGGCCATCAAGAAAAGGGAGTGGAAGCTTAGCCATAGGTGCAACATTACAGCAGCAAGAAGACTATTGTCATCATTAAAATTGGAAGAACGACATCATGTTGTCCTGCGCAAAACACCGTCCGTTCTGGAACCTAATTAATGCATTCATAAAAGGAAAACTTGAGTTCAATAGGAGTTGTAAATATGATGACAATGTGGTGAAAATTTTGAGAACATATCAACCTAAAAGTAACTCATTCAACATAGGTCCAAAGCCAATGACATTAGTTTGATTTTTGGAGTAACTTGTGGAACTCGATTGATCAACCCAACATATGGCAATAAGGTTCCTACGAGTTTTGTCAAAAAGAGATGCCTACACACCTCTAGGTTATCAAACCCGAAGATAAGAGAGCTTCAGAACATGTAGTTAAGGGCAAAACAAAGAATAATGTTAAAGTTGTTGCAAGATTGATATGCTTACATTTGTGTCTTAATATATTCTTTCCAACCAGTGGCCAGACTATTGGATGGGATTTCCTTTATTACATCGTATCCATTGATGAAATGAAAACATACGATTAGGCCAATTTCATCAAGAATGCCCTCACTTTCTCTATTGAGAGGTTTTACTAAGATCCTGAAAAAATAACAGGATGTGCTATTGCATTGTTGGTAAGTATCCAAACATCTCATAATTTTAAACTATTGTTAGCTTATTTAAAAACACCATCAATTAACATTGTGAGTTAAAATCATGCAGTATTGGCTACGTGATAAGTATTGTTAAGCCTGGTAGACCGACATAGCTACCAAGGTTACTACGGTGGAACCTGGCAACATTACAAAAAAAAATGTAAAAAAGATCGTTGTCTTCACTCACGAATGATGAGGTACAAACAACCATATATACATTACTTTTACAACATAATATTTTCCTTCTAATGCAACTATGAAAATTATCAATTATTCATAAGGTCAATTACATCATACGAATTTATATTTGAATTATGCTTAGGTTATTGTAGGGGGATTAGTGCCAACAAATGAAGAAATAAGTCATTACAATTTGAAAACTCCAACATTCAGACTTCAGAGATCATTTACTAATCACCCAGCAATAGGATGATGATTGTGAAGTTGGGAAAACATCTACACTACAGGATGAATCTTTGGGTAAATTCAATAGTATGTCAACAACATGAGAAGAAGAAGAAGAAGAAGAATGCGATGCATATGATGTTAGGGTTATATACTAAAAACTAATTTGAATTTTTGATATTTAATTTTATTTATTAATAAAATTAGTTTTTTTATTTTATGAGAATCTTAATGAGTAAATGTATGCATTTCATTATTTATTTAATATTGTGCATATGTGTCTTTTATTCTACATAGTATTTAATCTGGTGTGTAGAGTTCGACTTATACACAGAATACCAGATTGTCGGTTCTTGTAAAATATAAGTTTTTGGTTCACAGTCTTAGATAGAATTGGATATACCATCGGTAGGACTGTAGCACAATGTTTTAGTAGATGCGTTTTGATTACGGGGAACAGTAATTGTTTCGACAATTGGTTCAACGCATTGTGTGTATTGAATATGACCACGTTGGAGTAATTAATTTTATATTGATTATATAAATTAATTTACACCACATGATTATTATGAGTGCTTATACTCTTAATCCCGAAATAATTATTAGAAATATATATTTAATATTCGTTATTTTGATTTATTAAAGAGTGAGATCTTTTATGGATCTATAATCTCGGTGAGTTGAATAATAACGTTAATTATATAGTGGATATTAATTATTGATAGAATCTACGTCTCGTGATCGGGATTGATGATACCCCCATAAGAAAGTTTGTAAGTTTTGACTGTGCTAAACTTTGCAGGTGGATTTTATAATCCAGCATGTAAAATAAGTTAAACAGATAGTCTTGAGGATTTTTCAAGAAGCCAACTAAATAAAATTGTCAGTAATTTAATTTAATCGACGGGTATCTGTAATTTTAATGTGGAGGAGAATAGTAAGCATTTAATAATAGGAGTTCAAACTCATTTAAAACATAAGAATTTTATAAAATTGCAACCAAAAAACCTCCTCTAGAGGGTTCAACCATCAGCATACATTAGTCCAAAAGAAATTTTGGCCTCATAGCCTTACAATGCTTAGACTTTTAAGTACAAAACTTACAAAATCCATGATTCAAGAACTTCATTACAAGGATTACTAAACAAACTTCACAAGGTTCCAAAACCAAAAAAATACAAATCTTTTTCATCCTTAGGCCACTGAATCGTTACCAACACCTGAAAACATTTATTTTAAACAACGTGAGCCGAGACTCAATAGGAATCTAAAATCAGATATGAATGGATGCATGAAATGTAATAGGCAAAATCGTTCAACTCCTAAAATAAACATGTTTACCAAAAAAGTAATTTTCTTGTAAGTTTTGAAATCTCTAACCTAACTCATTTAAAATCTCCACAATTTGATAAACCACTGATAGGCAACACATTATATAGATTTTATAATTTGCCACACAATTGCACACTTTTATGGATCAACCGAAAGGTATGAACCCTTGCTGTCACACCCTAAAATTCGGGTCACGTGAAACACCCACGAACAATCGTTTTAAGATACTACGATCCACCAAAATTTCTTAAACTCAAACGGGTCAAAAATCATAACGCTAAAATGAAAGCTAAGACCTTTGAAAAACGCCATACCGAGGGTTTATTTTATGTAGGAGAATAGCCCAGAAGACTAAGGTCACGGTCCCCAAGAGCCAAACTTTAAAACAATCAAACACAATTGTTTTGAAATCTTCCTAAAGCCAGATCGCTCGATGGACCGATTGATCGGTTTATCGAGCGGTCAAACCAAACTCTTTGTTGTTTTGTAGGCGTGTGAAAAATAGTGTGCAGGTTGAGATCGATCGAGCGGTCTTATGACCGATCGATCGGTCTGGGAAGATTTCAATAAAACTGTGTTTGATTGTTTTAAAACTTGGCTCTTGGGGACTGTGGCCTTAATCTTCTGGGCTATTCTCCTACATAAAATAAATCCTCGATAGGGCATTTTCTAGAGGTCTTAACTTTCATTTTGGCATTATGGTTTTTGATCCGTTTGAGTTCGGGTAGTTTTGGTGGATCGTGGTATCTCAAAACGGTTGTTCGTAGGCGTTTTGCGTGACCCAAATTTTGGGACATGACAACTTGGTATTAGAGCTCTGGGTACAAATACCCAAGTTCCGTGAGAAGAGGTTGCATCACCTTGTAAGGATGGTTGCGTGTGCTTGATTGCATGTGTTTAAATGTTTTGATAACATCAGTATGATAATCTGTTGAGCATGTAGATGCCGTGTATACGTGAGCATGGGGGTTAGATCTTAGGATTGATTTGTCTTGACTTCTGGCGTTTGGATTAACAAACTTGGACGCCAAGTTAGAAATGCATTTGGTCGATGTATTTTCTAGCAAGGAATCTAAGTGGGTTATCCAAATTAACTTGTCACATTTGTCGGTTCTCCTCGGTATGTGAAATGTGTTTACATGATCTTGAATAGCTATGTGTTAGCATGATTATGTGTTATATGTTGGTAATAACATGATGAATGAAAGCTTATGTTATGTTCTATATTTCTTTCGTATAGAAGTTATGTCTGTGTGGAGAGGACGAAGCCGTGGTTTAGGCCAAGGGGATGTGCCAATCCCTGACGCTGAGGATACAAATGCTCCACAAGGACTAGTAGACGGGGTAGGGTTGCTACGTGAGATTGTGGGTTCCATCCGTCGGCTAGTCAAGGCCGTTAGGGGAGGGGCGAGAGTACCTAAGCCAAGGGCGATTATTGCGATGCGAAAGTTTTGATCTCTTGATCTTGCTACCTTTGTTGGGGATCCCGATCCCAAGGTGGTCGCAAAATGGTTGAAACTTGTGACAAGAATTCTGGATACATTGCAGATAATCGAGGATGACCTGAGGGTTGCATTTGTCACTTTTCAGCTGAGGGGTGACGCCCACGAATGGTGGAAATTTGCCAGGATTACCATGGACGGAACATGGGCAGCTTTTGCCAAAGTATTTCTGGAGAAATACTTTTTTGAGTCCTCAAGGGACCTATACTGGGAGGAATTTCTTTCTTTTATCCAAGGAGTTATAACAGTGATTTAGTACGACGTGGAGTTCACCAACTTGTTTTGTTTTGCACAGAAAGTTGTAGCCACAGATGAGTTGCGTGCAAAGAGGTTTGAGAGAGGTTTGAAACTCGCGATCAAAGATCGAGTGGCAGCATTGAGGATGCGCGTATTTACGGACTTGGTGGAGTCAACCATCACCGTAGAAAATACCTTGAATGAAACATGCCGGGCTAGTGAGAGCAGAACCAAGCACAGTGGAAGAGGTGCGTAGTCTGAGGGGCGCATGAATAAGTGACAGAGGTTGTTCGGTCTTAATTCTCATCTTACAGGATCGTTTTAGTAGCAGTTTTCTGCACCAGCTGTCAGGGTTGCATACTAAATATCATGGATTTATTTTTGATTTTAGTATTTAATTTTATTTTAATGAAATTATTTTTCTATTTTATGAGAAACTTAATGAGTAATGTATGTAATATTATTTCTTCAAATATTTTGCATGGTTTGCAGAGTGCAGCTTGCACACAGAAGACCAGATTATATGTTTTTACAGAATATAAGTTTGGTTTACAGTTTAGATAGAAATGGACAAACCATCGATAGGACTGTAGTATAGGGTTTTAGTAGGCATGCCTAGATTACAGGGAACAGATAATAGCGTCGTCTATTATTCCGACTTGTTGTGCTAGTACACTTTATGTGTATTGAACGAGATATTTTAGGTAATTAATTTTACACTGACTATATAAATTAATTTACACTCTAAGGTTATTATGAGTGCTTATGCTCTTAATCTTGAAATAATTATTATTTACGTATATTTAATATTTGTTATTTTGATTCATTAGAGGGTGTGATCTTTTATGGGTCTATAGTCCCGGTGAGTTGGATAGCGGTATTAATTATATGGTGAATATTAATTATTAACGGAATTTACGTCCCGATTGTTCGGGATTGACGATACCCCCTTAAGGAAGTATATAAGTTTTGACTATGCCAAATCCTGTAGATGAATTTAATTATTCGGCGGTCAAATAAGTTAAGCAAAATGGTTTAAAAAATTTTAAAGATGTCGATTAAATTAAATTATTAGTAATTAAATTTAATTGGCAGGTATCGGGAATCTTAATGTGCGGAGATGAGTTAAGCATTTAATAACAGGAGCTCAATGCAAATTAATCTTGAGATTATGGCAAAAAGTACAGTTATAGTTCTTTAGTGGTGCAAACTGTACTTTAGTATTTTATAAAAATTGTAGAAATTGCTGTAAAGTTTTCATAATTACAGAAACTGCAGAGAGGTTTGCATATTTGTAGAAACCGCTAGATAGGTATCTGGGTTATACTAGAAGTCTATGTTATAATTACTCTACAGGTCCCTGCTATAGCTCTATAAATATGCGAGTAGGCTAAACCAAAATAGTAAGTTATCTTTCAAGACTAAGGTTGTCTAGGTTCTTTCGGTTTCAGTTCTCGGAGGTTTGTAACCCACACTACATTCGGGAATTGCATCGGAAATATAGTAGAAGGTTTGACGAGAGCTTCAACTCGAAAAATCAAAATTTGTAATTGAGAAATCGACCAAAAGGTATTCATCTGAATTAAATGTGATGGTACGGGTTTATTTTTGATCGTTCGACATCAAAATATTTTTATTTGGAGCCTGTTTTGGCGACTGCCCGTCCAGTTTTTATTTTTTGAAAAATCGTTTTCAAATCAATAATCTTGGTAGTTTGCCTCCAATAATTGGTATCAGAGCCGTCTTGATTTTTATTTACAATTTATTGAGGGATCGGGTAGTTTTAGAACTGTGTTAACTTTTTTTTACAGGCGCTTTAATCCCAATTTTATGATTATCGTTATATTCATGCGTGATTGAATGGTTTGAATAATGATTTATTTTTTTTAATCACGAGAGTTGATCGTGATAGTTTAAATTTTTTAGTTCGATTGTGAGTTACAAGACATAGATTCTCGATGTAAAAGTTTTTATTTGTTTTTAAATATTATTTAGAATATTTAAGAACATATTTGAATGTCCAAAAACACAAAGAATATGCGGCGGCATAACCAGCGGCACCAACGGTGGTTTCGAGTTTTTTAGACCACGGATCGTGATAGTTTTCAACAATTTTGAAATAGATTTTTTTGATATGTTTTTTTGCAGATTTTATGTATTAAAAACAGTATCAAAATAATTCAAAAAATAAGCAAAAAAATTGATGGAAAAACAGCACCGGCAGTGGCAGTTTTCGTGGCTTTTGAGGCTATTTTTCGGTGTTTTTTGCGACGTTTTTGGGATTAATTTTAAGTAGTTTTTTAGGTATAAAATAGCAGTAAACAGTACCTTAAAAATAGTCCAAAATTATGAAAAAATCAGGCAAAAAATAGGCGATAGTTTCGGCGGTGGCACCACGCTGTTCGAGGCTATTTTCGAGACTCTTTTGGGATTGTTTTCAAGGTGTTCTTCAGTACAATATGTTGCTGGATATCAGTGCTAAAAATAGGAAGAAACGGGAACCAAAGCCATCACAGAAAATACCCAAACAGGCGGCGGCGCAAGGAGCGGCTATGTAGTTTTCGGCGGCCATCAGAATCTATTTTTTGAGCTGTTTTTGAACCGGGGTTTTGACGAAAAATTAGTATTTTTCGAGTGCTATTTTTTTTAAAAAATGGCGTCGAGAACGGAGTTTGGTAGAGGTGGCAAAAGCCGCCTAAACCGATGGCTTGCGACGGTGCCAGCGACAGTGGTGGTTCGACGGTGGTGGTGGCTGGTTCGGGGATGTTTGACTCGTGTTTTCTGATATGTTCGAAGCTCGAAAGTGTTGTATATGTATAATACTACATATTGAGGAATTGTGATGCAACTTGAATATAGGAAATTGATTCAAAAAAGGATTGAATGATTACAATTTTTCTTTAAACATGAGACTAAAACTCATCAGAGTTTTTGTTTGATCATAAAATCGGGATATATACATATCTTGCATTTATATTCTTTTAAACTGCGTGGATGATATATATCTGTTTTATATATTTATATTAATTTAATTAATTCAAAAAATTCGATTTTAATTAAAATTTTGTAAAGGAAAATAACATAAAATTTTTTAATTGAAAGCTTTTTAATTAAATGAATTTTTTTTAGATATTTTATTTTTACAAAATAACACGTTTAAGATGAATTTTTTTATTAAATCAAATATCTTTGAAAAATATAAAAATTAATTTCAAATTTTGGATTAATTAAATAAAAAAATATTTAATATTAATAAATTATTATTTTCAAAAAATGTGCAACGTAAAAATAAAATATTTTGAATGCTTTTAATCAATACCTTAGCTGTAAAGCTAAAGAAAAAACTGTGCATTTATCGATTATTTTATTTGTTACGCATTAAAAGACGAAAAGATGGTTTGACAAATCAAAATCTTTTGGATTGTTTATACGGAAAGATGTTTTGGAATTTTTTGGATCGTGTGGTTTTCAAAATTAATAAATTTATTTTAATTAAATAAATTTTATAACCGTTAAAAATATTTTAAAAATCTAAGTGGAAAAAAAAATTTATTCGCAGATAAATTTTGCGATCTTTATCACTAGTTTATAGGTGATATAATTAATTTTACGTATTAGTAGTAAGACCTTCCTCCCTATCGGACATGATTAATTGGAATATTACTAGTACAAACCTCCTTTAGGTATAATTCTGGATAATTGTTAGTGTGGATCACTTCCCCATCTGAAGGGTTCATTGCGAAGTGATTGATTCGGGATTGGATGATGGTTAATACTTAGTTATAAATAATAGTATTCTCCATCTAAGTTACTGCTATTATTTACTGGATCGAAACTATGTTAGCTATTTAATTTTACTTGGTAGGGTCAATTGCCTAGATAGTAAAATTAATAGGAATTGGCCTGTCTGGACAAACGATGCATAGTAGATGTTCTTCCATCGAGGCATGCTATTCACATGGTACCAGACTATTGGCCTTTTTTTTTAAATTGGTAGAGAAAATCGATTTTAAAATAAATTTAAAATTTTGTTCCTCATAATTAACGGTTATTTTTAATTATATGATTCTCATGATTAAAATAGTTTTCAATCCACTCGCATCAATACTCAAAGAAAACAAACTAACAGGTCCAAACTATATAGACTGGAAAAGGAATTTGGACATTATCTTAACTGTTGAGGACTATAAATTTGTATTAATTGAGATTTGTCCACCAATACCTGATGAGGAGGCGACCGAACAGAAAACTCGGGCCCATCAGAAGTGGCAGGAAGCTGATTAGCTAGCTCGCTATTATATTTTGGCTTCAATGTCAAATGTATTGCAGTATCAGTATCAGTCTATACCCAGTGTCTATGACATGATTATAAACCTCAAAAAAATGTTTGGGGATCAAAATCATGCTACTAGGAAGGTGGCCATGAAGTCTTTTATGAATACAAGCATGGCTGAACGCACCCCAGTTAGAGATCATGTTTTAAAGATGATCAGTCTTCTGAATGAACTGGAGATTCTAGGAGCTGAAATTGACAGAAAATCCAGGTCGATATCATACTCCAGTCACTGCCTAATAGCTTTAAGCAGTTTTTCCTAAATTATACCATGAATAAGCTCAACTTTTCATTGGCAGAACTTTTTAAAGAATCTCAAGTAGCTGAGGGTGTTTTTAGGATGCCAGGTTCTGTGCATGTGGCTGAAAAAGGTTATTCCTCTAAATTGAAAGGTAAGAAGAAGAAAAATGTTCAAAAATAGGGAGGCACAAGTCCAAAAGCAGTTAAGGGGCCAAAAACTAGTGTAAATAAGTCGAGAGGCAAGTGCTATTACTGTAACCAGTTTGGGCATTAAAAAAACTAGTGTCCGATTTTTTTCAATAAGCAGAACATACCAGGTAATTTCTGTTCACTAGTGGATAAAATATATTTAGCGGTGCTATCTATCGGTACCTGGTCTGAGATACGAGAACTACAAATCATGTCTGGAATTGTTTGCAAGGGTTCTAAGAAACCAGGCAGCTCAGTGATGAAAAAATATACCTACATATGGGTAATAATACAAGGGTGACAGCAGTTGTAGTAAGAGATGTCACTCTCAATTTTAGTAAAAATAAGATTTAACTTCTAAAAAATTGTCTTTATGTACCATCAAATAGAAAAAATTTAATTTCGATTTCTAGTTTAATAAAGGACAAATATTCTTTTTATTTTAATGACTCTGTGGTTGTTAAGAAAAATAAATATTTTATTTGTTCTGGTACATTAGTGGATGATCTGTATGTTGTATCTCCTATCTCTCCTA
>JAUMHN010408237.1:0-14797 GCA_032360265.1 Heliamphora ciliata
CGAGAGGCCAAGGGCATGAAAGCTAAAAGATAAAGGAAGAACACAAAAGCTTGAGAGAAGGTTGAGAGTGCAGAGACACTAGAGAGAGAATGGGAATGGGAGAATGAACCACGCCTACGCGTCTCAAGGACCATATGCGCGTTTGAAGTTGGCGGTCGCCACTTCTAAAGTGAGCGATTGCCATGTCAGTGAAGAGACACATGACGACCGTCATGTTGGAAGGGTTTACCTGGCGGCCGCCATGTCAGAAGGGTTTGAGCTTAGCAACCGTCAGGTTGCCAAAGGTCACGTCAGGTCAGTTTGCCATTATGACGTTTTGAGGTTTGAGAGAGGCTTTTTGGGTCTTTCAATGTATGTTTTTTGTTTATCTTATTATTTATATGCATTTTATTAATGTAGGTTATTTTTTCTTTGCTTTATTAGCAAAATTAATTTTCAAAAAATATAAAATCTTTAATTATTTTTATTTAAAATTTTTATTTAGTATGTGTGTTCTGCTAAAAATGATCTTTAGAGTTTTTCAAAAATGATTTTATAATCTCGGGTGTTTTTTAAAAAATACTTCGAGAAAATTTTTGCGTATTTAGAAATAATTCTAAAAATAATTTTGTGTGTTTGAAACCATTATCTTTTTGAGATGTTTTCTCCTCCTGATAAATCTAGTTTTAAACCGTCACTTGGCTTTTAACTCGTGTCCCGAATTTCTAGGTCTTAACTCGACCGATTAATTTGCGATTATCCTTTTCGATAAACTTAATTAAAAGTCGTAACTTGGGTTTTAAATTATTTTTATCCCTCACCTCATTCCGAATCTTTAGGTCTTAACGCGACCTATTAGTTCAATATTTTTCTCATCGGTCCTCTTCATGACCTTAAACTGACACGTTGGTGCTCTTCATGACCTTAAACTGACTCGTCGGTCCTTTTTATGTCCCTAACTGACTCATCGGTCCTTCTCATGACCTTAAACTGACTCGTCGATCCTTCTCATGACCCTAAACTGACCTATCGATCCTTCTCTTGACCTTAAACTGACTCGTTGATCCTTCTCATGACCTTAAACTGCCTCGTCGGTCCTCTTCATGACCCTAAACTGACTCGTCGGTCCTTCTCTTGACCTTAAATTGCCTCGTCGGTCCTCCTCATTACCCTAAATTGACTCATCGATCTTTCTCATGGCCCTAAATTGACTTATTGGTTCGGTCCTCTTCATGACCCTAAACTGACTCATAGGTCCTTCTCATGACCCTAAACTGACTCGTCGGTCCTCTTCATGACCTTAAAGTAACTCGTCGGTGTTTCTCATGACCCTAAACTAACTCATCGGTTCTCCTCATGACCTTAAACTGACTCGCGTTATACATGTTAGCATTACGCTGTACTTGTCATGCAACACATCTCGTATCCATGCGTTTTGTCCCATGAACTACTTTTTGGTCTGATCCCTAGCAAAGGGGTACGTAGACAGCTCGATAAAAATTCGAGTATGACCAACATCATATATATGTGTGCTTGTGGCCTATGATTGTTGGCTCGGTCAAATAGTTGTTGTCTCTAGATTTTTGATATAACCTGAATCGCGCGTTGCTATACAAGTTATATCAAAGAGGGGTAACTGTAGACACCCCAATTTGACCCCGCCCAATCTTATGTGAATCCAATGATGAAAACAAGTGGAACGGTGCCTCAGTATGATCCTCGAAAAGTGATCCAAGCCTGATATTTGAACCCGGAACCTTCAAACCAATAAAATTTTATCAAACCATCGAAACTTGCTGCCCGAGTAAGGCGACCGCTATGTTCATTGTGGCAACAGCCAATAGAACCTCTTGAAAATTCTAGCCAAACCTGGCGACCTCCAATTCCAACATGGCGATCGCCAACTCCAACCTGGCGACCGCCAACTCATGATGTGGCGACCGCCAACTTGAAAAACCCTAACGTGTCCGAGAACGTGTCAGCATCTCATTAGTTGAAGAATTCTATAAATACCATATCCCCTTGTATGTTTTCAGGACAGAATTTGAGTGGGAGGGTTAGTGAGAGAAGCTGTGCCGAGTTGCTTTGTAATTTCGAGTCCAGACGTCGAAATCCTACCAAAATACCGAGATTCGAGCCTCCAACATTTACCTTGCAACTCTAGCTTGGATCACCACCCGAGGATTGGATCATTGAGGCGCATCCCCGACTTGAGAATTCTCCGGCAATCTAGGTATCTCGTTTGGATCCCCGATCCTTCTAAACTCCATTTTCTCTCTTTTGGAGTAATCGGGTTAACTTTCAATTTCAATTTGTATTAATTTTTTTGTTTATGTAATTAATCTCGTTTATTGTTTAAGTTGCCTTATGTAATTTGTTCATTACTTAGTTATTAATTTTCTTACATTCACACTTAACACATTTGTTATTTTCTTTCTTTCATTAATTTATTAAATAGTACTAATATAGTTTGATAATTACAGCTAATTAATATTGTTATTTATTATAATAATGCACTTACATAAATATAGATATAATTGCCAATACTATATTCATATTTGACAATTAAATAGTTATATTTTGATTTCTTTTATTTTTCTAGTATTAATTTGATTTAATATATTCCATTTCCTTTCTTTCTTTTCCAGTTCTTTTTCTTTTCTTTTATAATGTTTACCTTATTCCCTTTTTCTTTTCTTTTGTTAAACCCAAAAATAATAAAACTCTTTTAATCTAATTTTCATTGTAATTTTCTTCTCTTTTATTTTCTTTTCACTTTATTTTCTTTTAATAAAAATATAAATAGTTAGAATTTCTTTTTCAATAGTTTAATAACATTTTTTAACTTTTCCATTTTAGTATGATTTTCTTTATAAATTTCTTCTTTATCTTCCTTTTCTTCAAACTTTTAAATTTCTTTTGTCATGAAACCATTATTTTACTTGTTAGTAAGTTTTCTTTATATTTAGTATTAAATACTTATCATGTTATTGTCTCTCAAATGTATGTTTGTGCATGTTTTGGTTATTTTCTTTAAATGCATGTTTTGAGTAGTTTAACTTATTTTTGTAGCAAAAGCATGATTAGTTGGTTTTGGTAACTTCTAGCATGTTTTTATTATTTTATGCATACTATGATAGTTTAGGTTATTTTTATGAATATTACATGTGGGAGTGCTCCATGTATCCTTTAATTAGAAATTGTATGCTATAGGACTTAGGATTTTTCTTTTAATACTTCTTTTATTTGGCATTCTATATACATATGTTATGTATTTTTCATATTTAATTTTGGATGTTCCCTCATTGCTTTCTTTTTTTGTATTTGTATGCATTTAAAAAATCAAATCAAAGAACCAATGATGATTAGTAGAGGCCAACCTTATGGTTGGGCGAACGGGGTGTCTAACACCTTTCTCGATTCATATCTTAGCCTCCAAACCCTCTTTCTTTGGTTAACGTTTCTAAGATCAGTAACCATTTTGTTTTTCTTAGTTTTTCTCAAAAACTAAGTGGCGACTCCATTTTCAATAAAAAGCAGTTTTTAAAATTTAATTTTCAAGGTGTTAAAATATTTTCTAAACATTTTTGAAATCTCTTATTTTTTGACCATTTTCAAAACCCCAAAATCCCAACGCCCACTGCAACAAAATAAGTCATTATTGACCAAATAATTTCGTCTCTAAATCTATGTATTTAATCGCTAATAGATTCTGTGACGAAAATGCGTCCTCACTTTTGTCTCTAAAGGGTCGTCGCAAAAAGTACCTCGTGACGAAAATTTAATTCCTCACTAAAATTTTTGACATTTTGTGACGAAAAACCTTGACTCCTCACCAAACAAATGTCGTTTGTGACGATTTATTGTCATCTTTGGTGACAAAAGTAATTGTCACAAAATATATTTCGTCACAAAAAAGGTGAATTGTTGACCAAAAAATTTCGTCATAAATGCTATTTCATCAGCAAAAATGGAAAACTATTTTTGCTAATAGTGAATTTGTGACAAAATATTTTCTCGCAATATAAGACAATTTGCGATGAACGCTATTTCCTTGCAAATGAAAACAATTAGTGACAAAAAATTTCGTGACAACTTTCTTTACCCAAATTGTTAATAACAATTAGTGACGACTAAATTTGTCGCAAAATCAAATTTTGTAACAAAACAAATTCCGTCGTTACTATAATATAAATGGTGACAAACCATTTCATCACAAATAAACAGAATGAGTGATAAAATTAATCAAAATTCACCACAACAATCAAGTATAAATCTTCAATTTGTCTACATAATAATGTAAATATACTTCTAACTTTAAAAAATGTATCAAACAATTTGTTCCAAATAAATGGACAAAAAAAAGATATTTAATACGATAAAATAATATTTAAATCTCCATTCTTTTTTACTTTTGATTTACTTTTGAGCCTCAGAATTTTATTAGGTGAGTCGATTTGGATGATCATAATGAAGTAAATTAGAACAAAATATATAAGTAATAAATTGACACAATCTAAAGTAATATAGTAATAAATTTGAATTGTTCGACTATTATGGAATTATTTTTGCAGGTCGGTCTAGTAATTAAGGGTCAGTCGTTCGGTCACCTAAGATATTAGAACTAATAGGTCAAAAATGAGTTTGTACCACAATTGTTGAAAGCTCTAGTCGATTACTTTTTGGGGCTTTGACTTGATTAAAATTTATATCTTCTAAAATATGTCATTTTAAATTTTATTTTTATATTTTTACAATCTAGTTTAAATTTAAAATTATAAGTATAAAAATACTAAATAAAAAATTTAAGTATATAAATATAAATCTTCAAAACTAAAAATGTACTTCTAATTTTAATTTGTGTATACTTACATGAAATATGAGAGAAATTGAATATAATTTGTTTGTTAACAATAATCTAGGTAATTTTTAAGATTTTTTAACGACGAACCTAATTTTCGTCGCCTCAATAAAAAGGATGGCGGAAACATAAGATGTTTTCTACTAGTTTTTATTTATGTCATTAGCGACGAAAATATAGCATCGTGGAAAATATAGTGCAATTTGCGACGAAAAAGGGGCGGGAGGCTGGAGACAAATTAGCGCAAATAAAATTTTTCCTCTACTTTTAAGAAATGCACACCAAATTACTAATTTGTGACTAAAATTAATCCTCAACAACGAAAAAGTATATTTTTGTGAGAAAAACATTAAAATTCTCACAAAATAATTAATTATTGGTGACGAATTATTTCATAGTAAATAATCAAAAAATATTTTGTGATAAAAATATAAAATTTGTCTTAAAAAAGCAAATATTGAGACGAAATATATTCGTCACCAAAAATTAAGAACCTTTTTGCGAGAAAAAATAAATTTTGTTGCAAAAAAATACATATTATGACGAAATATTCTCCTCGCTAATAATTAGAAAACTTTTTACAAGAAAAACTAAATTTTGTCACAAAATAAATATGTATTAGTGACAAAACTGATATTTTCTCGCTAAAATATTACTTTTAGCAAGAAAAATAAAATTCGTCATTAGATTTTCTCACAAAAGACCATTTTTCTTGTAGTGGCCACAAATAGTGCTTATCCTCTTAATTCTAAAATAATTATTGATTTATATATATTTAATAATCGTTACTTTGATTCATTAGAGGGTGCGATCTTATATGAGTCTATATTCTCGGTAAGTTGGATAGCAGTATTATTTATATGACAAATATTAATTATTGACGGAATTCACGTTCTGAAAGATCGGGATTGACAATACCGCTTTAAGAAAGCTTATAAGTTTTGATCGGACCAAATCCTGCAGGTGGATTTAATTATTCGACGGTCAAATAGGTTAAGCGAAAGAGCTTGAAAAATATCAAGATGCCGATTAAATTAAAATGTTAGTAATTAAGTTTAATTGGTGAGTATTGGGAATCTTAACGTGGGGAGAAATGGTAAGCATTTAATAACAGGAGCTCAATGCTATATGGTCTTGAGATTATGGGTCAGAGTGCAATTATAGTTCTTTAGTGGTGTGAATTGTAATTTAGTGTTTTATGAAAATTGTAAAAATTGCTGCTGATTTTTCATAATTGTAGAAATCGCCGATAGATGTCTGTGTTCCACTGAAAATCTTACTCATAATTACTCCCCAAGTTCCTGCTGTAGCTCTATATATATGCGGGTAGACTAAACCAGTTTTATATCATAACTTGTCTTTCAAGATTAAAGATATTTGGGTTCTGTCGGTACGAGTTCTCGGTAGTTCGTAGCTTACACTACGTTCGAGAATCGCGTAAGGGAATACAGTAGAAGATTTGACAGGAGCTTCAACTCAGAATCAAACCGTAGTTGAAGAATCGACCAATAAGAAGGTATTCTTCTAAATTAATTTGGGTAGTACGGGTTTTATTTTGATCGTTCGACGTCAAAAATTTATCTGGAGTCCGTTTCGGCGTTTGTCCGTCCAGTTAATTTTCTACCGAAAATTATTTGCAAAAACAACGATCTTGGCAGTTTTGTCTCAAACAATTGATATCAGAGCCATTTTTTTTTTATTTTATTTTTTGTTTACGGTTGTCGGGGCCTGATAATTTTAGAACTATTGCTAATTTTGTTTTGCAGGTATTCTAAATTATGATTTTATGATCATCATTATTTATTCTCATATTTGATTGATTACGTGAATGATGATTATTTTTTTTAATCATGAGGATTGATCGTGGTAGATTGATTGTGAACTCTACGGAGGCATAGAATCAATGTAATAAAAAATTATTTTTTAATTTTTTGTTCTTATTTTTTTTTGATTTTATGTATTCAAAAAAAAAAAGAATTGAGAACAGTCGAAGAACAGCAGTAAGCAGCGGTAATACAATCTGTTTGGCAATGCAAATAAGCCATAGAATTAATGAGCAACATGGATCAAGGTGGATTTTTTTAAAAAATAATAAAAAATCCACAACACTATTTCGGTGCAAAATTCCAAAACACAACAGCACCAACAGAGCATCACAGCAGCGGTTTTCCATTTAAAAATAGCAAGCGGTGCATTTAATTCCAAACAGAAGCAGCGGTTTGGAATTCAAGATTTTTCGGTTGAAGCTTAAAAAACAGCGATTTGAAGCATGAAAAACAGCGGTTTGAAGCTTGAAGACTGTTTTGGTTTTGAATTCAAGACTGTTTCGGTTTGAAGTTTGAAGTAGCAGTTTTCAACCAAACAGCAAGTTGATTCCAAAAAGTAAAGCAAGAGGTGCTGTTTTTCAAAACACTGTTTTTCAAAAAGCAGCAGATTTGCAATTCCAAAACACTATTTCTGTGTAAATTCCAAACAGAGCGCTACTATTTTCAAACACAGCAAGGGGCAGCGAAATTCTAAACACGGCAACTGGGAAATCCTGATGTAGCCCGTTGTAGTGGAATTATCCAATAACCAGTAGAATTAAATAGCAACCGAGAAATCTTGATGCAATTAGGATACAGGAAGCTGATTCAGAAAAGGATTGAATCTTTCCAGCTTATATTTATCTTGCATTTAATTTAATTTTTTTTAAATATTAACTGCGTGAATAATAAATATTAGTTTTATTTATCCTGTTAATTAATTCGAAAATTTGGTTTTAATTAAAATATTTTGTAATGAAAAATTAAATTAATTTTTTTAATTAAATAAATTTTTTTTAGATATTTTATTTATTTACAAAATATTACGTTTAAGATGATTTTTCATAAAATCAAATATCTTGAAAAAACACGGGAATTAATTCAAATTTTTGAAATAATTAAATGAAAAAATATTTAATCGAAATAAATTATTACTTTTTAAAAAATGTGGGACGAAAAATAAAATAAATAAATACCTTTAATCACTATCTTAGCTGAAAAGTTAGAGAAAAACTGTGCATTTATTAAATTTTATTTGTTACGCTTTTAAACACGAAAAGATGGTTTGGCGAACCAGAATCTTTGGAATCGTGTACACGGAAAGATGTTTGATTCTTTCAGATCGTGTGATTTTTGAAATTAATAAATTTATTTTAATTAAACGAATTTTTATAACCCTCAAAAATATTTTAAAAAATCTAAATGAGAGAGAAAATTTATTTCCAAATAAATTCTGCGGCCTCCATCATCAATTTGTAGGCGATACAATTAAATCCTGCGTGTCGACAGTAAGGCATTTCTCCTAACGGATAGATTAATTGCTGTATAACTAGTACAAACCTCCTTTAGGAATAATTCTGAATAATTATTAGTGTGGATCACTTCTCCATCTGAAGGGTTCATTGCAAAACGATTGATTTAGAATTAGGTGATGGTTAACACTGAGCTGTATATAATAGTATTCTCTCCATCTGAATTACTGCAATTACATACTGGAGCAAAACTACGTCAGCTATTTAATTTTACTTGGTAAGGCCAGTCGCCTAGATAGTAAAATTAAAAGGAATTGGCCTGTCTAGTCTTATGAAGGATAGTAGACGTTCTGCTATCGAGGCATGCTATTCTCAGGTTACCAAACTGTTGGCGAATTAATTTTAAAATGGTAGAGAAAACCAAATTAAAATAAATGCAAAATTTTGCTCATCATAATTAAAGATATTTTAATTATGTGATTCTCAGAATTAAAATGGCTTTCAACCCACTTGCTTCCATTCTCAAAGAAAACAAATTTATGGGACCAAATTATGTTGACTGAAAATAGAACTTGGACATTGTATTAACTGCAGAGGATTACAAGTTTATTTTAACTGAGATATGTCCACCAATACTTGATGAGGGGGCTACCAAAAGAAAAATCTAAGCCCATCAGAAGTGGCAGAAATCTGATCAGATGGCTCATTGTTACATTTTGGCTTCAATGTCAAATGTTTTGCTGCATCAGCATCAGTCTATGCCGAGTTCCTACGACATGATTATGAACCTCAAAGATAGGTTTGGGAATCAAAATCATGCCACTAGGCAGGTAGCTATGAGATCTCTAATGAATGCAAACATGACTGAAGGTACACTAGTAAGGGATCATGTTCTAAGAATGATCAGTCTTCTGAATGAACTGGAGATCTTTGGAGCTAAAATTGACAGAGAAACCCTGGTCGATATCATACTCCAGTCATTGCCTAAAAGTTTTAAGTAGTTCTGCGTCAACTATTCTATAAATAAGCTCAGCTACACACTGGCAGAACTTCTTATGAAACTTTAAACGGCCGAGAGTGTTCTTAGGAAGCCAGGTTCTGTGAATGTGGTTGAGAAAGTTTCTTCCTATAAGCCAAAAGGTAAGAAGAAGAAAATGGTTCAGACACAGGGAAACACAAGTCTAAAAGCAGTTAAGGGACCAAAAGCTAGCGTGAAGAAGCCGAGAGGCAAGTGCTACCACTGTAACCAATTTGGGCATTGAAAAAAGTAGTATCCGATTTTTCTCAGTAAGCAGAACAAACAAGGTAATTTATATTCACTGGTTGTTGAAACATGTCTAGCAGTGTTATCTACTGGTACCTAGTGTGTAGATACAGGAGCCACTAGTCATATCTGTAATTCTTTGCAGGGGTTCCAGAAACTAGACAGCTTAGTGATGGAAAAATCTACCTGCACATGTGCAATAATACAAGGGTGGCAGCAGTTGTAGTAAGAGATGTCACTCTCAGTTTTAGTAGAAATAAGATACTACTTCTAAAAGATTTTCTTTATGTACCTTCGATTTGAAGAAATTTAATTTCAGTTTCGAGTTTAATAAAGGACAAATATTCTTTTCATTTTGGTGACTCTGTCGTTGTGAAGAAAAATAAATAATTTATTTGTTCTGGTACATTGGTGGATAATTTGTATGTTATATCTCATATCTCACTTATACTGCAACTAACTAAAATGAATAACACATCTACTTTACCATATAAGATAAAATTTTCTTCTTTAATGAACCAAGCATTTCTTTGGCACTTACGCTAGGGTCATATTAATCCAAAAAAGATAAACAGACTAGTAGCAGATGTGTTAGAATTGGTATACTGAAAACCATGTTTTTAGTATTTTATTTTATTTTAATAAAATTAATTTTTCATTTTATTAGAATTTTTATGAGCAAGTATGTGTATTATTTCTTTAATGTTATGCATGGATGTTCGATATTCTGTATAGTGCTTAATCTGGTATGTAGAGTACGGCTTGCACACAGAATATTAGATTTTAAGTTCTTGCAGAATATAAGTTTTATGTTCATAGTTTAGATGTAAATCGACATACCATCGGTACGACTGTAGCACAGAGTTTAGTAGGCCTGTCTTAGTTACGGGGAACAGATAATAGCATCGTCGATTATTCCGACTCTCTGTGTTAGTACACTTTGTGTGTATTGAACGGGACATTTTGAGTAATTAATTTTATACTAACTATATAAGTTAATTCATACCTCAAGATTATTATGAATAGTGCTTATCTTCTTAATCTTGAAATAATTATTGATTTGCGTATATTTAATATTCGTTATTTTGATTCATTAGAGGCTGCGATTTTATATGGATCTATAATCTTGGTGAGTTGGATAGTAGTATTATTTATATGGAGAATATTAATTATTAACGAAATCCACGTCCCGAAATATCGAAATTGACGATACCCCCTTAAGGAAGCTTAGAAGTTTTGACTAGGCCAAACCCTACAGATGGATTTAATTATCCGGCAGTCAAATAAGTTAAGTAGTAGGCTTAAAAAATATCAAGATGCCGATTAAATTAAAATATTAGTAATTAAATTTAATTAGCGGGTATCGAAAATCTTAACATGGAGAGAAATGGTAAGTATTTAATAACAGAAGCTCAATGCTATATGGTCTTGAGATTATGGGTCAGAGTGCAATTATAGTTCTTTAGTAGTGTGAACTGTAATTCAGTGTCTTATGAAAATTACAGAAACCGCTATTGATTTTTCATAATTGCAGATACTGATATGAGGTTTGCTTAATTGCAGAAACCGCTGATACGTGTTTGTATTCCACTAGAAGTCTTACTCATAATTACTCCATAGGTCCCTGCTGTAACCTTTTATATATGCGAATATGCTGAATCAGTTTCATAACTTGTCTTCTAAGACTAAAACTATTCTAGTTTTGCCGGTATGAGTTCTTGGAGGATTATAGCCCACACTATATCCAGAAATCACATAAGGAAATACAGTAGAAGATCTGACAAGTGCTTCAACTCAGATTCAAATAGTAATAGAAGATTTGACCAGTAAAAAGGTATTCTTCTAAATTAACTTCGAGTGCACGGGTTTTATTTTAATAGTTCGTCATCAAAAATTTTATCTGTAACACGTTTTTGCAATTTTCCATCCAGTAAATTTTTTTCGTTAATCGTTTGCAAAAATAAAAATCTTGGCAGTCTTGCCTCCAACAGATGGACCTTTGAGCTGATTGAAAGTGGAGGAACTTCTAGTCTGTGAATCTTGTTTAGAGGGTAAGATAATCAAGAGGCCCTTTTCGGCCAAAGGCTATAGAACTAAAGAACTATTGGAGCTGGTTCATTCTGATGTGTGTGGTTCTATGACAATCCGGGCTAGAGGTGGCTTTGAATACTTTGTTAGTTTCATTTATGACTACTCAAGGTATTGATACATTTACCAGATGCACCGTAAGTCTAAATGCTTTGAGATATTCAAAGAATTCAAGGCAGAGGCGGAGAAACATCTGGATAAAATTATCAAATCACTACGATTCGACCGTGGTGGAAAATATCTCTTTGGAGAGTTTGAGGACTACGTGTCATCAGAGGGGATTACATCCCAGTTAACTGCACCTGGCACTCCGCAGCAGAATGGTGTAGTAGAAAGAAGGAATATGATTCTTATGGAGATGGTAAGGTCCATGATGAGTTATTCAAGTTTACTCGATTCGTTTTGAAGATTTGCTTTAGAGACAGCGGCTTACATTATGAACTTGGTACCTTCTAAATCAGTACCATTTACTCCCACAAAATTATGGACCGGATATAAATCTAGTTTGAAACACATTCAAATTTGGGGGTGTCCAGCACATATACTGAAAGGGAACGTAGGTAAGTTGGAGCCAAGGACAGAAGTCTGTTTCTTTGTGGAGTATCCCAAGGGAACGAAGGTTGGTCTATTTTATAATCCTAAGGATCAGAACATCATTGTTAGCACCAATGCCCGATTCTTGGAAGAGGATTATATTATGGATCACAAGCCCAATAGCAAAATTATTCTGGAAGAACTAAGAGGAAATACCAGTAGAACGAAAGAGGAACCATAAGTCACTGATATTCCATCACCTCATCAGAGTGGGAGGATTATCGGGACAGGTGCAAATCAAGAATAGGGTGTTGATGCACTGGGTTCAGATTATGCACAGCCTGCTACTGCTAGTACGCAGACACAGGTGGTGCCTCGTCGTAGTGGGAGGGTTGTTCATCAACCTGATCGGTATATATTCTTGGGAGAGTCATTTAACATGATCCCAGTAGAACTAGATATTGAGCCCAGTAGCTACAATGAAGCACTACAAGACAAAGATGCAGATCTTTGGCAAAGGGCTATAAATTCAGAGATAGAATTTATGTATTCCAATCAGGTCTGGGAACTTGTAGAACCACCCGAAAGGATAAAATCCATTAGATACAAGTGGATCTATAAACAGAAGAGAGGACCAGACGGGAAGGTTAAAACTTTCAAAGCTAGGCTTGTTGCTAATCGGTTCACTCAGATAGAAGGGATCGACTATGAGGAAACCTTTTCACCCGTAGCCATACCTAAGTCTATCCAGATTCTCTCATCCATTGCCGCACATTTCGATTACAAAATCTGACAAATGGATGTCAAGATAGCTTTTCTTAATGGATGTCTTGATGAGTGTATCTATATGATACAACTAGATGGATTCATTGTAAAAGGCAAGGAGCACATGTTGTGCAAGCTTAAGAGATCCATTTATGGACTTAAGTAGGCATCAAGGTCTTGGAACACTCAGATTGATCAAGCTATAAAGTCTTATGATTTTGATCAAAGTTCGGATAGTCTTGTGTGTACAAGAAGTATGACAGAAGCGTGGTGATCTTCCTAGTACTTTATGTAGATGATATCTTGCTCATCAGAAATGATGTGGGGGCATTTTCTACGGTTAAGGTTTGGTTATCAGGGTAGTTCGATATGAGGGACTTGGGAGAAGCCAGTCACATCCTTAGGATCGAGCTTGGGTGAGATCGAAAATAAAGGATGTTAGGCTTATCACAAGCAAAATATATCGATGACATCTTTGCTCGTTTTAGCATACAGGATTCCAAGAAAGGCTTTCTCCCTTTCAGACATAGAATCCCTCTATCCAAGGATCAATGTCCTAAGACACCTGATGATATTAAGAAGATAAAAACGATACTTGGACATTGTATTAACTGCTGAGGATTACAAGTTTGTTTTAACTGAGATATGTCCACCAATACCTGATGAGGGGGTTACAGAAAGGGAAACCCAGGCCCATCAGAAGTGGCACAAAGCTGATTAGATAGCTTGCTATTACATTTTGGCTTCAATGTTAAATATTTTGCGGCATCAGCATCAGTCTATGCCAAGTTCCTATGACATGATTATGAACCTCAAAGATAGGTTTGGGAATCAAAATCATGCCACTAGGCAGGTAGCTATGAGATCTCTAATAAATGCAAACATGACTGAAGGTACACTAGTAAGGGATCATGTTCTGAGAATGATTAGTCTTCTGAATGAACTGGAGGTCTTTGGCGCTAAAATTGATCGGAAAATCAAGGTCGATATCATTCTCCAGTCACTGCCTGAAAGTTTTAAGCAGTTCTGCCTGAACTATTCTATGAATAAGCTCAGCTACACACTAGTAGAACTTTTTATGGAACTTTAAGCAGCCGAGGGTGTTCTTAGGAAGCCAGGTTTGTGAATGTGGCTGAGAAAGGTTCTTTCTCTAAGCCGAAAGGTAATAAGAAGGAAAAATTCAGACATAGAGAAACACAAGTCTAAAAGCAGTTAAGGGACTAAAAGCTGGTTTGAAGATGCTGAAAGGCAAGTACTATCACTGTAACTAGTTTAGGCATTGAAAAAAGCAATGTCTAATTTTTCTCAGTAAGCAGAACAAGCAAGGTAATTTCTGTTCACTGGTTGTTGAAACATATTTAGTGGTGTTATCTACTAGTACCTGATGTGTAGATACGGGAGCCACTAATCATGTCTGTAATTCTTTGCAGGAGTTCCAAGAAACCAGGCAGCTCAGTGAAGGAAAAATCTACCTACACATTGGCAATAATACAAGGGTGACAACAGTTGCAGTAGAAGATGTCACTCTCAGTTTTAGTAGAGATAGGATACTACTTCTAAAATATTATCTTTATGTACCTTCAATTAGAAGAAATTTAATTTCAGTCTCAAGTTTAATAAAGGACAAATATTCTGTTTATTTTGGTGACTCTGTCGTTGTGAAGAAAAATAAATATTTTATTTGTTCAGGTACAATGGTGGATAATCTGTATATTGTATCTCCTATCTCTCCTATACTGCAACTAACTGAAATGAATAACACATCTACTTTACCATATAAGAGAAAGTTTCTTTCTTTAATGAACCAAACGTTTCTTTGGCACATACGTTTGGGTCATATTAATCTAAAAAAGATAAACAGACTGGTAGCAGATGGTCCTTTGAGTTCATTGGAAGTGAAGGCACTTCTAGTTTGTGAATCATGCTTACATGGTAAGCTGACCAAGAGGTCCTTTTTGGCCAAAGGCTATAGAGCTAAAGAACCGTTAGAGCTGGTTCATTCTGATGTGTGTGGTCATATGACAATCCG
>JAUMHN010408248.1:0-14796 GCA_032360265.1 Heliamphora ciliata
GCTTGTATGTGTTCGTAATGATGGTTGAAGGTGGAATTATGCAGGAAAATTCGGTTGGGTAATGTTATATGGTTGTATGGCTCAGTTGTAGCCTTAGTGAGAATGGAAATCACAGTTCAGGATTGACCGCTCGAGCGGGGTTTTGACCGCTCGAGCGGTGGTGTGGCCGAGAGTCCTCTGGATGGTGACCACTCGAGCGGTGGTGTGGCCAGAGTCCTCTGGATGGTGACCGCTCGAGCGGTGGGGGTCTACTCGAGCAGACCGTCGCGGAACTATTTTTTTAAAATAGGTCGCGTGGACCCTTTTCTTCCATTCTTTCCATTCCTCTCTCTCTCTCTAAAGCATAAGTGAGGTCTAGGGTTTGGATTTGGGGAGTGTGGGAGCCCTTTTGACCCTCCTCAAGATGATTCCTAGCGTTTATCTCGGTGATTCAACCGTTGGAGAATTGATTTTACTCTTGGAAGATGGTACTCTCGCTTAGTAGTCAGAGATCTCCGTGTTTGGATATTCACGTGGATCAAGCATCCAAAAGGTAGGATCTAGACTCTCTTTGAATATTCACGTGAGATGTGTTGTATTTTCTAGTTTTATGAGATTATAAGCATGAGACTTGTGTTTTAGAAACCTTAAAGTTGAAATTGGTGATAACAATGGTTTGCTCTTGAGTTTATGGGAGATTTATTATATCTCTATCTTGATATTGTTCATTCATATGATTGAGGCACGAAATGGGAGATTAAGGTTTGAGTATTGGGATATAACTATGATATTAGGGGGTTTTGGGTTTAAAGAACTGATGTGATGAAACGAAAATGATTTATGTTTAAATTGGTAGTAATCATAGCCTATCGTGACTTGATCTCATGAACTTGAGCGATGTACACTGATCTTAAGTCAAAGGCGTGGATTTTGTTTTGTAAAACTAGTGAATTTGTAAATGTGAAGTCATACGATGATTGACACCGATTTTACCCCCAAATAATGGATATATGAACAGAAGAATTATGTGATCAAATGAGTTTGGTGAGAGGAACCACATGGGTTGGACTCACGTGTGTGTGTTGTGTTATGATATATGTATATAAAGAGGGCCGGTTTGAGATCTAAGGGATCATTTAAAGTTGGGCACGAGTTGCTCCACGGTGAATGCTCAAAAAACTGCACAGATTGGGTTCTCTGCCCACCGGCTAGTGAACCGGGAAAGGACGTTGTTGGGTTCTCTGCCCGCCGATTGGTAAATCGGGAACAAACGTTAGTTGTACCGGGGTATAGAACGTCTCGTTACACTATGGGGCCTGTGTGGCCGGGTTGGTTGTAACGTTACGTGGGTCTATACGCTCGTCCGGCGTCAGCACCTATATTATTAACCACGAGTTGGTGGATTACAAAGAATGTTAACTATGTGTGTATAGATGTGTGTTATAATATATTCGGCTAATAAGATCATAATTTGAGAATGGAGGATGTTGAACGTGTTGGGTTAATTAAGAGCAATAACTTGTTTGGTTGATCCAAATGGTGAGAAGGTTAATTCCCAAGAATCAAGGAATCTAAGATGATAATTCATTTATACAACCCTTGTTATGCATGGGGAATTTACTTTAAATTAAAAGATACAAGTTTGATTAAACTTGTATGTACATCCTGCATAATCATCTTCGTATGTCATGCATATATTCAATGTTAGTCTTGTTCCTACGAGCTTCGGTTCACGTTGTCTAACCATATTTCAGGTGACAACGGAAAGAAAGCTATGGAGTAAGACCTGTGACTGGTAGCACTTTTGGAAAATTAATAGGATTACACCTCCATAGATTTTTCTTTTTTTGAGAAACGAACGTGTAAAGATGTAATCCCCTCTTTGGAACATTCGAGATATTGTAATTATTGATTGGAATACAGTTATCTTAAAATCCTCAGGTTGTATATCCATGTGATGCATGCATGTGAGGGCCCTATTATCTGGGTTTATTTGGGTAATTGACTCCCAAATGAATGATTTTTGGCAATAGTACTTGATTTATGATTAAATAGTGATTTTGTTCCGAATTATGTATTTTTCTTTCTAGCTTTATTCTTTACAATAGGTTTTTAAAAAAAAGGAGGGGGGGGGGGGGGTGGTTGGCTTGGTATTCGAATCTTGTTTCCAAGAATACAGGTGTTTTTCTCAGTTTTGGGGCTAAAACTCTCGGGTGTGTCACCGCTCGAGCGGTGGGTCATCCGCTCGAGCAGTCTCCGTTGGGTTTCTATATCAAAGTTGTTTTAAATTATGTCTTTCACAAATGGATTCTAAGATATACATGGATTGTTTAAAGGCAGAATTTTCATGAAAAAGGGTTTTCACATCAGATTGGTTTCACAAATATATTTAATTTATATTAAAACAGGACCGAGATGTTACATGCTCGATTTTTGAATATTTATGATAAATATTATGAATTTAAGATGGCTCATTTTATTAAAAATAATTAATCAATTAGTCAAACTTTAATCGGGTTGTTCATATTAAAAAAAAACAAACGACATAAACGCGTGTTTTAAAGATGAACCTTATTGTTAATAAAAAGTTTATTTTTCCAAGATGGTTTTCATGGATATTAGTATGGATTCCTTATATTGAATGAAATAAGTTAAAACTAAGAGAAATGGACAAAAACTGAGATATGTACAAGTTGTCAAAGATGGACCGCGCGATCAAGTTTCTGGTTTTTAGTTTGCGTGTTGTTTTCATTGAGCTTTATATGGTTTAATTAAAAAGGGGTTAAATCATCACCTTAAGATTATTCTATAGTAACAGAAAGTTGATTGAGTTGCTAAGATAAAAGAAGAATTTTAATAAGTTAAAAAAAAGTTATGTAAATACGAAACTCGGATTCAAACTGACATTTGAAAAATTTTGTTTGATTATAAGATTATTTGTTTATCAAATTATGCATGTTTAAACATCTCATGTTGTTGTTGATGATCGCATATTAAGTTATTGTTTTTTTTTTTAATTTTTCATGATTTTAACTATTGGGAAAGTGTTCATCGGGAGGGTTACATAAATAAATTTTGCATGCTAAAAATCATAACATGGTTAATTACGAGGGATTAGTTATATGTCTTGGTTTGTGGTGGTGATTGATATTATCAAGATGCACCCGCCGTTAGCTGAGTCAGTGTTCGAACTTTGATAATATCCAGTGGAGTTTAGGTTTTTGATAAGTTACCTGGCAGACACCCGCTGTAGGCTGGGCCGGTGTATATTTTAGAGTAACATATCCGACAGACATAGATGCGTTCTCGGTTGTAATTCTAGGATGATTATCTGGCAGAAACAGACCGTAGGCTGGGTCTTGTTATTATTGTAGGATATCATATGGCTGAAACTGTAGAAACTTCTCGTGTATTAGATTTGATGATGATGATGTTGATGATGATGAGGAGGATGTGTTTGGGTAGTGTTTCAGGCTAATCCTAGTTGGAGTTATTAGTAATTAATTAAATCACGATGCATTTTGATATATCTGTTGTTCATTTGTTGCTATATGTTGATGTGATTGGCTATTGATGCATGCTTTACTTGTGATGAGTTTATTGAGTTCTTAGAACTCATAGCTTCGTTTTATGTTGCCCTGGTGATTCAAACACCAGGTTATGAAGTGAAGGATGATGTCGTAGAGGAGAAGATAGCAAAATAGATAGAGTCCTGGTTCATGTGAACCTAACTACCCGAGTCTATACTATCAGCATTTTTTTTTTGTAGTTATTTTTTTATTATTTTTCGCTACAAGAACAATGATGTAATAAAATTTTTGGTTTAATTTTTTTTTTTTGAGAAATATTAGAATAAGATTTTTTCATTTGTTGCCAGGTATTTTGTTTGTCGCTCTGGATGAATCCAAAGCGACAAATAAAGGAGTCAAATCCTTCTAGGATTTGCACTCGTTGCGAAAATTCCATTTTCTCTACGATTAATATCGTCCCTAGAAGGGAAAGAAATAGTAAAATCTCACGCAGACCCCGCCGATACTTGGAACCGCGAGAAGATGTGGAACCTTTTGTAAGATTTAGGGAGATAGAAAGGAGTCTCTCGTTACACAGGAAAACAAAATCGACATATTCGCTATTTTTATTGCCAGCCTAACAATTAGTGATGACTCACCAAAGAAGGACCTTTCAAGATTGTTGAGGAGTTTGCCGACGTTTTTCCTGATGAATTGCCAGGGTTACCCCCTAAGAGAGATGTGGAGTTCTCGATTGAGCTGCAACCCGGCACTACACCAATCTCAATCCCTCCGCACAGAATGGCACCGACAGAGTTACGAGAATTGAAGGATCAGTTGCAAGAGTTAGAGGGGAAGAGGTTTATTTGCCCGAGTACCTCCCCTTAGGGTGCGCCTGCGCCCTTTGTGAAGAAGGATGGATATTTGCGGTTGTGCATAGATTATCAACAGTTGAATCGAGTGACGATTAAGAATAGATATCCGTTACTAAGAATTGATGACCTTTTTGATCAGCTTCGAGGAGCGTTGTACTTTTCAAAAATTAACCTTCGATTTGAGTATCACCAGCTAAGAGTTAAGGAAGAAGATATTCTGAAGACATCTTTTCGTACCAAATATGGCCATTACGAGATTGTAGTGATGCCATTCGGATTGGCCAATGCACCCGCATTATTCATGGGCTTGATGAACAAGTTGTTTCACCCATTTTTGGATTAGTTCGTGGTAGTATTCATCGATGACATTTTAGTATACTCCCGCACTAAAGAAAATCAAAAGAAACACCTGAGAACTACCCTCCAAGTTTTACAAGATACACAGTCGTACGGCAAAGCTAGCAAATGTGAGTTTTGGCAACGAGAAGTAAAATTCTTGGGCCATGTTATATCCGAAAAAGGAGTATCAGTGGACTCAGCAAAGGTTGAAGCTGTGATGGACTGGAAGCAACCAAAGTCAGTTTTTGAAGTTCGCAGTTTTTTGGGCCTGGTAGGCTATTATCGAAGATTTATTTAGGATTTCTCTAAATTAGCCCAACCGATGACGAGGTTAACGCATAAAGGGATTAAGTTTGAATGAAGCGATGTTTGTGAAAAAGATTTTCAGGAGTTGAAGACGAGATTAACCAGTGCACCCATTCTGATTGTACCCAATAGAAACGTGGGTTATACCGTGTTTTGCGACACATCTAAGAAAGGTCTTGGCTGTGTTTAGATTCAAACTGGTAATGTTGTTGTGGAGACCCGGTACGTTATAATTTAATTATCTATTAATTTTAACACAATCAAACTTTTGAAATGATTTCTAATGATAAATAAGTCAAATAATTGACGATTGGTGCATGGCGTGACACTGGATAATAAAGTGTGGCTAGTTTTGGGAAGTTCGAAAATTGGATAATATCATTTGAAAATTTAAAATTTGATCGGGGAAAAGATGAAATAAATTATTTAGTTTAAAGAAATTAATAATAATAATTGATCTTAACTGAAAAAAAAAGTAGGAATTTCTAGGTTATTCTAGAAAAAGAAAAAAAATATATAATAACAAAATAAAACAGAGAGACCCGAAGGTCCCTCCCAAAAACCCGCGCACGCCTGGCTCTTCTTCATTCTCGGTTTCTTCTTCCTTCATTCTCGGTTTCTGCTCTTTCTTGAGTTTCCCATGAAAACTTCAAGATCTTCTTTAATCTCCTTCATGAATCGGTGGGTTTGTATGAGAGATTAAGACCAAACATACCCCTAACTCATCCCAAAACCGCGCATCACCCTCATCTTCTTCTTCCCTGTTTTGTTCGGCCATTGTTGGTGAACTCCAAAGCTTGGAAGCAAGCTTATTCTCAGAAATTGGTGGACTAAGACACCAAATTGGAAGCCTCCATACGAGATTTAAGCTACCCCAAACGAAATTTTTGCATCGAGTTGTCTGAGAGTCAAATTCCTAGTTGGCCGAAAAACTAGGGCTTTGAAATCCGTTGTGAAATTCCACTCTTTGGAGCTACGTAACGTAGGATCTAGACTAATGTGGATGTTTTACATCGATTTGTGTTGATTTTTCTTAAACTCCCTAAAAAAATAGAGCTTGTTCTTGAACCTTGAATGTTTTCATTAATTTCATGGAAATTGGAATTCTCTAATGAAACTTGGGTGTTACATACATGATTAGAGCCATAAAACTAATTATTGTATTATGTTGGTCGTTTAATCATTTAAGCCATTGAAACTTGGAATCATGGAAAATGGTTGTAATACATGAAAAGAGTAAGTGAGTATAAATACATGGAGGATGTAACCAAATTGTATCTTAAAGTGGTGGTGTGAATGCTATGTAATAGGTTGGTTTGAAGTTGATAGATGTAATTGGTGATGGGATATAAAAAGCTTGGAATGATCTAAAGTGTTTGAAAGTATGAAATGAGTTAAAATCTTTGTTAAATTGGAAACTTTGGAAACCCTAAAGTTTTTTTTTATTTATTTACTCATGGTTCATATCTCGAAATTGTGATGTAAATTGTTTAGTGTTCATGAGAATTGTGTAAATTGTTTAGTGTTCATGATATAAAATTTAATTGGAGTTCTATGATACAGAAATGAAAATGAGATATATAACTTTTAAAGATATGATTGGAAATAGGAAAATCTATGTTTGCAAAAAGTGGGTTGGGAGAGGGACCTGTCATTGGTTGGACTCCCTATTGTTAACGGAAATAAATGGACGAACGAATATTAAGCTGATGGTCGATATAAATTAGTTGGGCTTGCACAACTCCGCGGTGAAAGACCGAAAACTTGTGCAAGATGGGTACCGTGTTCCCTTGGATTAACCCCCGTAAAACGGATGCGGCTGAGATTGTCGCGGTTGACTACACGGCTGAGATTGCCATGGCTTCAGTTCAATATTGAATCACTGGTGTGGTTAGAAAATGGATAGTTAATTTAATAATGAACCGATGGTTGACTACATGGCTGAGATTGTCGTGGTAGTGATTTGGATTCGTGGCTGAGATTGTCGCGGTTGACTACAAGGCTGAAATTGTCGTGGTAGTTGTTTGGATTCACGGCTGAGATTGTCATGGCTTCGGTTCAATATTAAATTAACGAGTAAAATGGGAAATGAACAAATGTAAATAATTGATATTGAGTTAAATGAATTAGATGATAGAATAGATATATATTTATTTATATATATACATATATCATGCAATAAGAAATGACAAAAGTTTTATGACTGTGATTGTCATAGCGTTGGTTTCGTATGGGGTTAAAGAGTAAAGGGGAAACTATAACTGAGGATGAAAGAAAAGTTACATGATTCGAGATAAAGAAAACAAAGTGATTGATTACATCATCTAAACTTTAAAAATGAGTGAGGGCGGGAGTTCTAACTAGTTATCAATGAATTGAAAGAACATACAATAACCACAAATGAGGATGAACTTTGAATGGAAGTGAATAAATGTATAGTTAAATGAATGGGAGTAATGAGTTAAACGAATTTGAGTACTGAAGTAAATGATATCTGATGCTAAAGAATTAATGAGTTTAAGGTAAAAGAATAAGGATGAACAAATGGCTCATCTGAACTTAAGGTATGTGTGAGTTATGACTCAATTATGATTTTTTAAAGTTGTTGCATAAAAGCATGCTCATCTACACCTCACATATCATGCATTATATCTTTGTTAGTCTTTATCCTACGAGTTTCGGCTCACGTTGGTTGCATCAAACATTTACAGGTCCTGACAAGCAAGAGAAGATGCAGGAACGTCTTGACTCTCATATGAGACTCGAAGAAGAAAAGGAGAAAGTGTGTGTGTAGTTTGGAATCAATATGTTCATTTTATAAGTTTGTAAAATATAATGAAGTTTATCTTTGTAAATGAAACTGTAAACTTTTATGAACAGATGGCACACTCTAAGAACTTGATTATAGTAATGTTATTCGTATGAATGGATTAGTATTGATGCTTACATAGTTCTATGGAAATTGGTTGAAAGGATGGATGCATTTGTATTATTATGAGAAATTTTGTTATTAGATTATTTTGAACTGTAATTGGGAGTTGAAATCCAGGCTATACCTGTGTATAAATTGTTATTTGAGTTCAACATGTTTACAGGAAATTTGGATAGTCCAAAAAACTGAGGAGACTCTGCCGAACTTTTTAAGAATTATACTTATATTAATTTTTGAATTTTTGCAAATAAACTTCTTTTAAAACGAATTACATTCAAGTGTTTTTCTTTAAAGAAGATTTTAACCACATATAGGGTTTATAAAAAGGAGTCTCCTCGATTATTCTGTAAAGTTGAGTTATCGAGTGCGATTCACGTGACCTGGGGGTCGAGGCGTTATTCTGTAAAGTTGAGTTATCGAGTGCGGTTCACGTGACCTAGGGGTCGATGCGTGACAGAATGGTATCAGAGCTCTAGGTTCGAATACCTATGAGCTGTGGGTAACAATGATCTCTGTGTATGATTTGTTTGACGTGTTTGATGATTATAGGCACCACTACACGGCATGAATTGTGTGCTTGCATGTGTTTGCGTCCGAATTGTCTTGCGTGTGCTATGTGTGCATGGAGGTTGGGTCTTGTGCTGACATGACTTGCCTTTGTGCGTCCGGCTAACTACTTTGGGGTTCGATATAGAAAAGTGTTTGGCTGACGTTCTTTCTATGAGAAATCCGAATTAGTTATCCGGATTGACGCGTCATTCTTAAGGCTCTTCCTCGGTATGTGAATATGTGTGTTTGTTAGGTGATGTTTATCAATATCCATATACGTTTGTAAGTTGTTTAAATTTATCTACTTACAATGGGAGAATGACATATTTATAGATTGTGTACTGACGCGCGTGTTTTTCTTATATAGTCATGCTGCCTCGACGAGGAAGGGGCCGAGGCCGTGGACACGGCCGAGGGGGCGTTGAAGTGTCAGTTCCTGTAGAAGGGGATATTAATGCCCCTCAAGAACTAGTTAGGGGTGTAGGTGTGAATCAATAGATACTCAATGCTTTGAGGACCTTAATTGAGGCTAACCAAGGGGGAGCTCGAGATATGGACGCTAGGGCTGCGGTAATAATTAGAGAATTTCAGCGTTTGAATCCTCCTACCTATGCGGGAGAACCTGACCCACAAATGGTGATTGAATGGCTAAAGGTAGTCACTCGGATCTTGGATACCTTGTAGATAGTGGAGGATGACCTTAGGGTTGGTTTTGCTACCTTTCAACTTTGGGGGAAGGCAAATGATTGGTGGGAGTTTGTTAAGACAACAATAGATGGTACATGGGCAACGTTTACGGTGGTATTCCTGCAAAAGTATTTCCCTGAGCCTATCCGAGACACGTATAGAGAGGAGTTCCTATCAATGATACAAGGGAATATGTCAATCTTGCAATATGAATCAAAGTTTACGAGTTTGCCAAAGTTTGCACCGAAAATGGTGTCAACAGAGGAACTGAAAGTTAAGAGATTTGAAAGGGGTTTACGACCCATTATCCGAGAGAAAGTAGTGGGGTTTCGACTGAAGGTCTTTTCGGAGGTTGTTGAGACGGCCATGGTAATATAAAGTACTTTGGCAGATAATTGAAGGATTATTGAAAGTAGATCGTAGGCAGTAGCTGTGAGTACTCAATCTGAAGGGCGTCCATTCAAAAGATTGAGACCGAGTAGTACGAGTTCTTTACCACAGGGATCACTTCAACTGCAGCGTTCAGCCCCCATCCCCTCAGTAATGTCTTCATCCCATGTAGAGCGAAGGAAATTTGTTTGTTATACATGTGGGCAGCCAGGGCATAGATCCAAGGAGTGCCCGCAAAAGGGGCAAGTACTGGGACAAGTGCAGAGCCAGTCTCAGGGACAGTCCCAGGAAAGGGGATCACACATGTGTTACCAATGTGGCCAGATAGGACATATCCGGCAAGATTGTCCCCAAAGAAGGAATATTCATAGTGCATCTAGCACAGGGCCAGTTCAGCGGCAAGCTCAGGGTCAGCCACAGCAGCAGAAGGGGCTACAGACATTCCGAGCTACTGAGGGAGCGACATCTGCTTAGTCAGTATGACAATCGGTAGAGAGAGGTAATAGGCAGACTTCAGGAGTTCAGGGGCGAGTTTATGCGATAGCAAAGCTATACTTCACAAATGCCTGTAGTTCCCGAGGCTACTACTAGTGCACCTGTGATCTGAGGTATTCTATTTGTTTTCAGATCATAGGCATGTGTGTTATTTGATACTGGCGTATCACATCCATTTATATCACACTCATTTGCATCTGCCCTGGGTCAACCAATTGAAGAGTTAGATATTGTTATAAGTTAGATATTGTTACAAATGTTAAGACACCTATCGGAGGAGGTATAGCTCTAAAACGTGTTTGCAGGTTGTGCAAGATAGGGATAGTTGATCGCTATCTAGTTTTTGATCTCATTGTACTTGACATGTCGGAGTTCGACGTCATTCTTGGAATGAACTGGCTGCTTGCATTTCATGCATTCATCGATTGCGATAGACGATGAGTTTTTTTTTATACACTCCAGATGGAGACACCTATTTCGTGGGGGATCGAGATAACGGCTTGATACCTCGGCCTCACGACACGAGACACTCTGGAAGTATCAACTCACTTCTTTTCACACTCCTGACTTGAGATGATCTTTCTACTCGAGGATAATTTCCTCCAGTTGTGTGTGAATTCCTGGATGTATTTCCAGAGGAACTGTTTGAATTACCACTGCGTAGAGAAGTGGAGTTCTCTATAGATCTCCAACCGGGAATAGCCCCCATTTCTATGTCGTCATATCGATTTGCACCGGAAAAGTTATAAGAATTAAAAGTACAGTTACAGGAGTTGTTAGATAAAGGGTTTCATTCGCCTAAGTGTCTCGCTGTGTGGAACACCGGCTTTATTTGCTAAGAAGAAGGATGGCTCATTGCGGTTGTGCATTAATTGTAGAAAGTTGAATCAAGTGATGATAAAGAACAAGTATTCGATGCCAAGAATTGACGATCTATTTGATCAGTTGAAGGGTTCTTCTTATTTTTCAAAGATTGATTTGAGATCTGGCTATTACCAACTGAGCGTTCGAGATGAGGATATTCTAAAGACGGCGTTCTATACTCGCTATGGGCACTATGAATTTTTAGTTATGCCATTTGGCTTAACTAATTCCCTAGCGGTGTTTATGGATCTAATGAATCGCATCTTTCGACCTTACCTCGATAAGTTTGTTGTGGTATTCGTTGATGATATTTTGATTTATTCACCGACTAGGGAGGCTCATAAAGAGCATTTGCGTACAGCGCTCCAGCTCTTGAGAGAGCATAAGCTTTATGCCAAATATGAGAAGTGTGAATTCTGGCTTTCCCCAAGTCAAATTTCTGGGGCATGGTACGTCAGGAGAGGGTGTAGCTATCAATCTATCGAAAATTGAGGCAGTGCTGAATTAGGAAAGACCAAAAAGCGTGTTTGAAATAAGGAGTTTTTTGGGTCTTGCGGGCTATTACATTCGTTTTGTGGAAGACTTCTCCAGATTAGCCACGTCGATGTCACGACTTACTCAGAAAGGGGTGAAGTTTGTGTGGAATGATGCATGTGAATTTGCCTTTCAGGAGCTAAAGAAAAGATTAACTAGTGCACCAATCTTGATTATACCAGATAGGGGGCTTGGTTACGAGGCTTTATATGGAAGACCGTGTAGCACACCAGTATGTTGGGACCCGACCGTGTGAGAGAGGCTAGTGAGAAAATTGTGGCAATCTAAAAGCGTTTGACTACGGCCCAAAGTTGTCAGAAGAGCTATGCTGACTGTAGAAGATGACCGTTAGCATTTGAGGTTGGCGATCATCTTTTTCTGAAGATATCACTGAAGAAAAGTTTGATGAGATTTGGAAGAAGTTACAAGCAATCGCCACGATTCATAGGACCCTTTGAGATATTGGAGAAAGTTGTGGAGGTAAAGCAAGCAACTAGCACGGATTTTGGACACCCAGTAGCAAGTCTTGCATGGGAAGACATTATCCAACGTGAAGGTACTATGGCAGCACCACTGTATTGTAGAAGCAACATGGAAAAGAAAATTGGATGTTCGGTCTAAATATCCAAAATTATTTGAATAATGATGAGGGTCGAATTTTGGGGACGAAATTCCCCAAGGGGGGAAAGTTGTGGAGACCCAGTACGTTATAATTTAATTATCTATTAATTTTAACGCAATCAAAATTTTGAAATGATTTCTAATGATAAATAAGTCAAGTAATTGACGATTGGTGCATGGCGTGACACCGGATAATAAAGTGTGGCTAGTTCTGGGATGTTCTAAAATTTGACAATATCATTTGAAAATTTAAAATTTGATCGGGAAAAGATGAAATAAATTATTTAGTTTAAAGAAATTAATAATAATAATTGATCTTAAGTGAGAAAAAAGGGGGAATTTCTAGGTTATTCTAGAAAAAGAAAAAAAATATATAATAACAAAATAAAACAGAGAGTCCCGAAGGTCCCTCCCAAAAACCTGCGCACGCCTAGTTCTTTTTCATTCTCGGTTTCTACTCTTTCTTGAGTTCCCCATGAAAACTTCAAGATCTTCTTTAATCTCCTTCATGAATCGGTGGGGTTGTATGAGAGATTAAGACCAAACATACCCCCAACTCATCCCAAAACGGCGCGTCGCCCTCATCTTCTTCTTCCATGTTATGTTCGGCCCTTGTTGGCGAACTCCTGAGCTTGGAAGCAAGCTTATTCTCAGAAATTGGTGGACTAAGACACCAAATTGGAAGCCTCCGTACGATATTTAAGCTACCCCAAACGAAATTTTTGCATCGAGTTGTCTGAGAGTCGAATTCCTAGTTGGCCAAAAAACTAGGGCTTTGAAATTCGTGGTGAAATTCAACTCTTTGGAGCTACTTAAGGTAGGATCTAGACTAATGTGGATGTTTTGCATCGATTTGTGTTGATTTTGCTTAAACTCCCCAAAAAAAAATAGAGCTTGTTCTTGAACCTTGAATGTTTTGATTAATTTCGTGGAAATTGGAAATCTCTAATGAAACGTGGGTGTTACATACATGATTAGAGCCTTAAAAGTTATTATTCTATTATGTTAGTGATTTAATCATTTAAGCCATTGAAACTTGGAATCATGGAAAATGGTTGTAATACAGGAAAAGAGTAAGTGAGTATAAATACATGGAGGATGTAACCTAATTGTATCATAAAGTGGTGGTGTTAATGCTATGTAATAGGTTGGTTTGAAATTCATAGAAGTAATTGATGATGGGATATAAAAAGCTTGGAATGATCTAAAGTGTTGGAAAGTATGAAATGAGTTAAAATCTTTGTTAAATTGGAAACTTTGGAAACCCTAAAGTTTTTTATTTATTTATTTACTCATGGATCATATCTCGAAATTGTGATGTAAATTGTTTAGTGTTCATGAGAATTGTGTAAATTGTTTAGTGTTCATGATATAAAATTTAATTTGAGTTCTATGATACGGAAATGAAAATGAGATATATAACTTTTAAAGATATGATTAGAAATAGGAAAATCTATGTTTGCAAAAAGTGGGTTGGGAGAGGGACATGTGATTGGTTGGACTCCTTATTGTTAATGAATATAAATGGATGATTGAATATTGAGCAGATGGTGGATATAAATAAGTTTGGCTTGCACAGCTCCGCGGTAAATGACCGAAAACTTGCGCAAGATGCGTACTGTGTTCCCTCGGGTTAGCCCATGTAAAACGGACGCGGCTGAGATTATCGCGGTTGACTACACGGCAGAGATTGTTGCGGTAGTGATTTGGATTCACAGCTGAGATTGTCGTGGCTTCAGTTCAATATTGAATCACTGGTATGGTTAGGAAATGAATAGTTAATTTAATAATGAACCGATGGTTGACTACACGGTTGAGATTATCTTGGTAGTGATTTGGATTCACGGCTGACATTGTCGCGGTTGACTACACGGCTGAGATTGTCGTGGTAGTGGTTTGGATTCACGGCTGAGATTGTCGTGACTTCGGTTCAATATTTAATTAACGAGTAAATTGGGAAATGAACAATTGTAAATAATTGATATTGAGTTAAATGAATTAGATGATAGAATAGATATATATTTATTTAGATATATACATATATCATGCAATAAGAAATGACAAGTGTTTTACGACTATGATTGTCATAGCATTGGTTTGGTATGGGGTTAAAGAGTAAAGGGGAAACTAAAATTGAGAATGAAAGAAAACTTATATGATTCGAGATAAAGAAAACAATGTGATTGATTACATCATCAAAACTTTAAAAATGAGTGAGTGCGAGAGTTCTAACTTGTTATCAATGAATTTAAAGAACATACAATGACCATAAATGAGGATGAACTTTGAATGGAAATGAATAAATGTATAGTTAAATGAATGTGAGTAATGAGTTAAACGAATTTGAGTACTAAAGTAAATGATATCTGATGCTAAAGAATTAATGAGATAAGCTAAAACAATAAGGATGAACAAATGGCTCTTCTGAACTTAAGGTATGTGTCAGTTATGACTCGATTATGATTTTTTAAAGTTGTTGCATAAAAGCATGCTCATCCACACCTCACATATCGTGCATTATATCTTTGTTAGTTTTTATCCTTCGAGCTTCGGCTCACGTTAGTTGCATCAAACATTTTACAGGTCCTGACAAGCAAAAGAAGATGTAGGAACGTCATCACTCTCATATGAGACTCGATGAAGAAAAGGAGAAAGTGTGTGTGTAGTTTGGAATCAATATGTGCATTTTATAAGTTTGTAAAATATAATGAAGTTT
>JAUMHN010408259.1:0-14796 GCA_032360265.1 Heliamphora ciliata
AGGTGTTAGGGATAGTTTTAGGTCGTGTTGGGGACCGATGAGTCAGTTTAAGATCTTGAGGAGGACCGATGAGGCTATGAACAGTTTTAGGTCGTGTCAGGGACCCACAAGTTAGTTTAAGGTCATGAGGAGGACCAAGAAGGAAAGAGACGGTTTTAGGTCATGTCGGGGATCGATGAGTCAGTTTAAGGTCATAAGGACGATCAGAGGTACTAGGGATAGTTTTTGGTCATGTTAGGGGCCGATAGGTCAGTTTAAGGTCATGAGGAGGACTGGAGGTGCTAGGAACAATTTTGGGCTGTGCCGGGAATCGATAAGTCAATTTAAGGTCATTAGGAGGATCGGAGTGTTAGGGATAGTTTTGGGTCTTGTTAGTAACTGACGAGTCAGTTTAAGGTCATGAGGAGGACCGAATGTGCTAGGAACAATTTTGGGTCATGTGGGGGACTAACAAGTCAATTTAAGGTCATGAGGAGGCATCGAGTCAGTTTAAGGTCATAAGAAGGATTGAAGGTGCTAAGAACATTTTTGAGTCATGTTGGGGACCGACGAGTCAATTTAAGGCCATGAGGAGGATCGGAGGTGCTAGGGATAATTTTAGGTCATGTCGGGGACGGCGAGTCAGTTTAAAGTTATGAGGAGGATCGGAGGTGCTAGGGACAGATTTAGGTCGTGTCGGGGACCAACGAGTCAGTTTAAGGTCATGAGGAGGATCGAAGGTGCTAGAGATAGTTTTAGGTCGTGTCAGGGACTGGTAGGTTAACATAAGGTCATGAGGAGGACCGGGGGTGCTAGGGATAGTTTTAGGTCATGTCGGGGATTGGCGAGTCAGTTTAAGGTCATGAGGAGGATTAGAGGCTAGGGATGATTTTAGGTCGTGTCAGGGACCGACGGGTTAGCTTAATGCCATGAGGAAGACCGAGAAGGCTAGGAACGGTTTTAGGTCATGTCGGGGACCGATGAGTCAATTTAAGGTTATGAGGAGGACCAAGAAGGTTAGGGACAATTTTACATCATGTCGGGGACCAGCATAGGCTCAAAAGGGGGCATTCAAATCAATCAGAAAAGATGGGCTAAAAGGGGTTTCGAATCATTCACAGCCCAAACGGGATAACTCAAAGATGTTCAAAGGGTAAAGGGGTATACAAACATGGCAGCCGCTTCTTTTAGATATTGCGGCCTATACTATGATGCCCTAGCTACGTTGCGGCCTGAGGATATATATCACGACTGATTAAAACGGTTGAGAAAACATAGTGGCCTGGATAACTAAGTATTGTGGCCTTGGTCAAGGTGTAGCGGCCTGAACGTTTAATGTTCTTGAATTTTGTGTTCGCAGTGTCGATTGCAGGTCATATGCTGAAATGAGTTCAAAATATTTCTTTCGTGCGAACAACTCTTTCTCTTCCAGGCTCTCTCTCGACTCTCTCGTCCTTCTCTCTCATCTCACACTCTCGTCTCACTTCCTATCTCGTCAACATGTTTCTCCTTTCTCTCTTCTCGATTATATTTGCGGTCGTCGTGGGTGAGGGCTTTGGTTTCGTCGAGGAGGGCTGCGGCGTCGGTAGAGGAGGTGGTGTGGTTGACGGTGCAGTCGGCGGTGGTGATGTGGTCTGCGACGTGGCCGGCGGCAATGCTCCGGCTGAAGAAGAGGGGGTGCCATCAGGGGTGCTAGGGATGCCCGAGGTCTTAGAACCCGAGACATATGTCCCGGTGGTTCATTGTCTACGTCGTCCAGTGATGAAGCAGTTCATGATCGCTGACATGGTGGCAGAGCGTGAGGTGCTTCTATGGCGCTGCGAGGATCGCATCTCAACACGAAACCTCGAGGTAAGCTGAAGCTTATCATTTCACTGGTTGTGAACTTGTTTTGAATGCATGAATGTATTGGATTTTTTTCTTGAATATTAAAATTTTGGATTGTGAATTTAGATTAAATGTTGAGTATGAATTAGATTTATCGGAGGTTGGGATCGAATTTTGGATGTAGTCGAGGGCGTTGGACTCAACTTGGTTTAGACCTTTGCTTTGGCCAAACCTTTGCTTTTTGGATGGGACTCTTGATCGTAAAGGGAATAAAATGGAACTTTTGGATTTTGAACAAATGAGCCATTGATTTTTCTACAAACATACGAACAAAACTCAAAACTAGATTGATAAAAGGCAGGGTTAATGGAATTGAACTTGAGTTGGTATTGATTTGAATGAAATTTTGAAAACTTGGGTGCATCGTGTTGAAATGTGGGTCTAGAATGTGTTTTAAAATGAGCTTAGGTTGAGTTTAAAGCGAATCATGATCAGTTGAGGTTGAATCGGGTTGAAGTCAGGTTTCGTTTGATGGAGATTTAATTTTCTTTTCTCTTTCCCCCTCTTTTGGTTGAGACAGAAATTTGGTTGGGTCCATTGTTTTGAGTTTTTAGCAATAAGGGTGGGTTCGAAACAGGTTAAGGGCTAGGTTAAAAGGTTTGGAAAGACTAGACGTTGTATTGAATCTTGAGCATTTGAATTCGAGTCGAGTTGGTGGATTATTCAATTTTTGCGTTGGATCAAGCTAAAATGGGTTTGCTTATTTTGAATTTTGAATTTTGAACAGGGTCGACTTCACACTTTGTGAAAATTGTGTTTAATGAGATTAAATTGAATTTTGAGTTTGAAGGAGAGATTGACCTGGGGCTGTGTTTGAAATGAGGTCGAACTTTCGTTGACTTCGAATGGGATTTGACTGGATTGAGTTCACCGTTGGGATGCGGCCTTTCATGCCTGGGGTGAGGAGTCTCCCGCCACTTGTGGTGGCCCAGCTGTGGTACATCTTTACTTTTCTTGTCTCGTTTACTCCTGCATCCTTTTATTCATCTGTTTATGCATATCTGAAACATGTCTTTTCCTTCTTTTAGCGTGGCCGAGGTGGTGGTCCGAGGACTCGGGGTGGTCATACTGCACCTGTTGTTCCAGCTGCATGCTCAGGACAGTCCTTCGCATCTACTTCAGCTGCTACAACTTCTATTGCTGGCTCTTCTTCCAGAGCTCGAACCTCCAGTACAGTTCAAACGTGCATAGAAGAGAAGACTGGCTCAACGGGATCATCTTCTGGGGAGTCTTCCTAGGGTGGCTTTGTGGCTCGGAGAAAGAGGACCCGGCGGAGTGACTTACTTTTAGATTGTTGATGATTTTTATTTCTTCTTTCTTCATACACGAAGGCCTGCGTGCTTATTCTTACTTGGGCCTACATGCCCGTTTGATACATTCTCATATTCTGTTATGATACACTATTGGTCCTAATCCACTGCTTTGACATACTGATACACTGTTTCGACACACATGCACAGACACATTGTTTTTGCTATACTGATACACTAGTTTGATACTCACGCTCAGATACCATGGATGGGCCCTTATGCCCCTTGATTGTTCTTTCGGCCTGCGTGCTGTGACGTATACTTTACATTATTTTAACTTTTGATGGGTTGGGCCTTCGTGCCCTTTGGATTATATTTTTTCTTATCATGGATATTTTGAACCTCTTATTGGTATGAAAACTATTCTCAAATGTTCAAATTTTACTTATGCATGACGTGTGTTTTATGAGTTGTGAACTTTGTCTTATGAACTATTTTTCCTTGTTGTGAGTAGATTATATGTCACTGAGATGTTTTGGGGTATGCTAAGAAAACAAGGAGGAGCTGTAAAAAATTTTTGCATGAAAAGATGGCGGCTGTGAGGAACAAAGTCACGGTCGTGCCTTTTGAAAAGGGCGGCCTGAACTTATGTGAACAATAGTTCACGGCCTGGATTTTGATTGTCACGTTCACGAAGTTTGGGAGAAATAATGTGACGGTCGTGGGAAAAGTAAGCGGCGGCTGTGAGAAACAAGGTGACGGCCGCGAGTAACTTTTTTGGCGTGAAACTTCAGGTAAATTCTGGGTTTCCTTCCTTTTTCAACTCTATAAAAGAGTGACATTACTCCAAGCCCTACTGTTCTGTATACTTGGCATTTTCCTCGCATTCTTCATGGTCCACTCTTATAACAATTCCTTGTTGGCTTGGACGGGCAACTTTTCTCCGATTGAGCACAGGAACTTCCTTAACTTTGGCCTAGATGCACTATTCTCCTTGCGAAGTATGAGGGTTGATTGGCATCTATTTTGAGGGGCTTCCCACCTGTGGGATCAAAAAGTGCATGTATTTTGCTTCGACATTGAGGAGTTATGTCCGACTGTAGAGGATTTCTCTACTATCCTTGAGATCTTAGGTCACGATGAAGTGATAATCCCCGCTCCTTTCTCGAGTGCTAGTGACAGGTTGATGTAGCTTTGTGGTTTTTCCCGTCGTGAGGCTGCTTCGATTACTCATGGTGGATCCCTCGATGTGGTTCGGATCATAGACTACTTTGGGCTGCGGGGGTCCCTTGGCAACTTCCCTTTTCAACTTCAGCGTAGGCACGCTCTGTGCATTTGTCTTTTGGCTCGCTTCCTCCTGGGACCTTCAGATGGGCAGGCTAGCTATTCCTTGGTGGATGTGGCTTATCAGATTTATGAGGGTTGGGACCCTATCTCATTGATTCTGGCTGAGACGCTTCTAGGGCTTGATGGAGTTCATGCTGGAGGTGCTCCTTATTTTGTTAGTAGTGCACTCTTGCTGTAGGTATTCACTCATCTCTCCTTTTCCTGTATTTCTCTTCAAGTTTTTCCATTCATTTCTCCTTTTTTCTTTATTCTCTTGAATTTTTCCATTCAACTTTTCTTTTTCTTTATTTCTCTCAAGTTTGGTTGATGGAAAATGTGAATCTATTGAAGGAACCTATATCTGATACTTTCAGCATTAAGTCCTTTATTCACCGTCAGGTTTACCGACTTTGCTCCACTGAAGCTAATTAGAAGGATTATATGAGTTCTTTGACTAGGGAGGAAATCTCTTGGCTATGCCCATGGTTGAAAATTTCTTCTATGATTGTTTCCACTACAGGTCACTCGGGGGTCCTGTTGGTTAGCTTGAAGCTGGCGACCTTCTGTCATCCTTATCGCATTCTTTGCCAGTTTGGGCGTACCCAGATCTGTCTCAAGACTTTTATGAGCCATCAGTACAGCCATCCTCTCTGGGCCCCTTTCCTAGGTCAATATCAGTGGGCTTGGTCTTCTCGACTGAGGATACCAGTAGGCAGGGACTTCGATTGCAGGCTTTTTGAGGTTTACAGGGCTTGGCTGCTGACAGAGATAGAGCGCGAGGCAGGACAAGGAGGAGATGCAAAGAGAATGAGGACTTGACTTCTTTTGCTATGTCTCAATATCTATATTTGCTTTCCTTTTTATCTTTTTAGGATGAAGACTTGCGAGCCACTTTTATATCTTTTGAAATCTGTATCGGAAAACTCATTAATGAAATTTTCTCCACTTTTGGTTTGCGATGGCTTTTTAAATTCTATTCTTACAACATAATCATTTTATTAAAGAAACTTAAAACATGTTTTTGCATTGATCAACTTACTTAAAGCACAGTTACAAAGAGGGAATTCTAAACACATGTTTGGGCCAAACTTCTAACAGAAGCTGCCTACGTATCCTAAAAGAAGAGAATCAGGCCATAACGTAGTTCAAGGTGTGGGTAACACTCGGGTATTGAGACTCTCCTTTTGCGGGCTTTTCCCTAATGGGTAGAATTTTTTAAGCTGGTATGAATTGATAGGTGTAGAGAAAACATTCATATCTAAGTCCATCAGAATTGCAGCATCTCCTAACATAAGGGTTTTAATAAGATAGGGTCCGGCCCAATTGGGTTTGAACTTGCCCCCTAGGGTCGAAAATCGGAGCTCTGATCTCTTTGAGGACTAAATCACATTACTTCAAGTTTTGGGACTTAACCTTCTTGTTAAACGCTTGAGCTATCCTCCTCTGATACCCTTGAACATGAAATAGTGTTTGAAGTTTTCTTTCGTCAAACAAAAGCAATTCTTCAAATATGTTCCTCTCCTATTCTGTCTTAAGAATTCCACTCTTGGCCATTATTCTTAAAGACAGGATTTTCAATTCGATAGGTAAGACTGCATCCATTCCGTAAACCAAGGCATATGGTGTGGCCCCGGTTGAAGTTATAATCAATGTTCGTTATCTCCAAAGCGCAAATGGTAGCTTTTCTGGCCAATCTCTACTTCCCTCTATCGTTTTCTAAAGAATCTTCTTCACATTTTTATTTGTGGCTTCCATTGCTCCATTGGTTTGTGATCTGTATGGTGAGGATTGTGACTAATAATCCGGTATTCCTCCAATCGATTCAAAACTTCTCCTTAAAAGTGGGGACCGTTTTTAGAAATTATCTCGTGCGGGATTCCGTACTGGCAATTGAGATTCTCTTTAATGAACTTAGCTACTTGGGCAGCCTTCACAACGGATTAGAAGGTAGCTTCGACCCACTTCGTGAAATAATCAATTACTACGAGAATAAACTCGTGCCCATTTGACGCCTTGGGTGTAACCTTTCCTATGACATTGATTCTCCAAACTGAGAACGATCAGCGCGAGGTCATGTTATACAGTTAAGAACGGTACATGCATGAGGTTTGCGGGGATTTGACACTTTCGGCATCTCCGGACAAACTAACGGTAGTCTGCTTCTATGGTCATCCAAAAATTTCCTTGGCGTAGGATCTTTTTAGCCAGCATCATCCCACTCATGTGAGGTGTGCAAACTTCTCTATGAATTTCTCTCATCACATCGTGTCCTTCCTTTGTGTCAACGCAAAGTTTATTAACTCCCAGATATACTCTTTTGTACAGTTTTTTCCACAGATTATGAATTGTGCGGCAAGTCTCCTGATAGCTTTCTGGTCCTTCTTACTGGCTTGGCTCAAATATTCTCCCTTCTTGATGAATTTCCAGATGTCGTGATACCATGGTAACCCATCACTGGTTTCTTGGGTCATAGCAATGTTGTTGATTGCAGGTACATCATTCTGTTGAATTTTCAAGGGCCTCATTCTTATCCTAGACGGTATATCTATCATTGATACTAGAGTAGCCAAGGCATCGATAAATTTGTTCTGCAATATTGGTACATGAATGAATATTACACTTTCAAAGTCGAGGATCATTAGCTCGAGTTCTCGAAGATACTGAATCAGCTTTTCTTCTTTGACCTTCCACTCTCCCTTTGTCTGGGATACGACCAGAACTGAGTCTCTTATGACTTCCAACTTTCTTGCCCCAAGTTCTAAGGCAGCTTCCAATCCAGTTAAGCAAGCTTCGTACTCGACTTAATTGTTAGTAACCTCAAAATTCAACTTAAAATCCAAAGGGATATGAGAATCTTTGGGAGTAACAAGGAGTATCCCTATCCCATAACCGTATTGGTTTGAGGCTCCATAAAAATAGAGGGTTTATTGATCCTTCTCAATCTTCAACACTTGCTCATTAGGAAATTCAAATTCAAGCTCTTCTTCTCCGTTGATAGGATGATTGGCTAAGAATTCAGCAACGACTCTCCCTTTTATTGATTTCCTCGTGACATACTACAAATCGAACTCGGCTAGCATCAGCAACCACTGGGCCAACTTTCCTGTTAATGCTAGATTTTCAAAGAGATATTTGAGTGGATCAATCATTGAGATTAAAATGATACGGTATGCTAACATGTAGTGGCGTAACTTTCTGGATGCCTAGATTAGCGCCCAATAAGTCCTTTCCAAAGGCATATACTGTCATTCGCATTCGGTCATCTTCTTACTTAAGTAGTAGATAGCTCTTTGTACCTTGGCTTCATTTTCCTATGCAAGCATACATCCTATTGCTGAATCAGTCACTGATAGGTATAGTATCAAAGGATTGCCGAGTTCTAGTTGTGACAAAACTGGAGGGTTTTACAGATACTTTTGTACGACTTCGAAGGCATCTTGACACTGCTGATCCCACTGAAGTTTGGTCCCTTTCTTTAAGAGTCGGAATAGGGGTTCGTAGGTAGTGGTTAGTTTGGCGATGAATCAACTGATAAATTGAACCTTTCTTAAGAAGCTCCTTATGTCCTTTTTGGTCTTCGGGAGAGGCATTTCGAGAATGGCCTTGATCATTGAAGGGTCTACCTTTATACCTCGCTGTGTGATCATGAATCCGAGCATGTTACCTGTAGTGACATCGAAGGCACACTTCTGAGGATTCAAACGTATCTTGTACTTTCTAATCCGCTCGAAGAATTTTCTTAGTGCAACGACTTATCCCTCTTGGGTTTTAGATTTCACAATCATATCGTCCACATATACTTCCACCTCTTTTTGTATCATGTCGTGCAACAACGCTGTTGCAACCCTTTAGTAGGTTGCTTTCGCATTTTTCAGTCCAAACGGCATGACTCTATAACAATAGGTACCCCAAGAGCGCGTTCTTGACAGTGTTGTCTACCAAGACATCTATATGAGGGAGAGAGAAATCTTTCTTGGGACTATCCTTGTTGAGGTCTCTGAAGTTGACACATACCCGGATCTTCCTATCTTTCTTCAGCATGGGGACAATATTAGCAACCCACTTTGGATACTTTGTAACCGTGAGAAATTCTGTATCTAGCTATTTGGTAACTTATTCCTTGATCTTGAGCGCCCAATCCGACCTAATTCTCCTTAGCTTTTGCTTGACGGGTTTGGCATCGGGATACAAGGGGATTTGGTGCTGTACAATGTCGGGGTCTATGCCAGGCATGTATTCGTAGGACCATACAAAAATATCTTTAAATTCTTTTAATAAAAAGATTAATGTTCACATTCCTCTAAAGATAGGGTGGAACCAATTTGAACCATTTGTGGGTTATTTTCATTATTAAGATTTATCGAAATTGTTTCTTCGGTTATAGGTTTGGTTCGTATTTTTTCTTCCTTTCGATTAAGAATTTTAATTCTTAGGAGATATTCTCCTCGAATTTGTTTAAATCTTCAGAATCATGAAAAAATATTTGAGACACAGCAAAGTAAGCAAAGTTTGATTTCATTTCATCGATTTCAAAAGAGATTACATCCTGAGACTAAAGATAGAAAGAGCTCGGGATGCTAACAGATGCATTACCGGCAGACTCAATGTTAACTAACTTGGTAAAGACAGATTCAACAGACTCTAACCCACTTGTATGCATAATAAAAGTCTCAAAGGACTGACTCTTTTTCATTTTAGTTGCATCCATGATAAGCGAAGTGTGATCCGCAGGCGCGTCAGCTTCCAACACCAGCAAGTCCTTGTCTTCGTCATCATTGCTTATACGCATCTGGGCCATCTCTTCATTGAAGAAAGACTCTAGATTTCCTTCTTTACAAAGATCTGCCCAATCTGTCTACATCTTTCCTGCGAGACCTATATGCTAAATCTCGACTTCTTCATCACTTTTGAATAAACTGAAAAAGATCTCAAATCCTGGTAATTTCTTGTTAATCTTCTCTTCAATCCATGGTTCGGGGAACCCACAATAAGGGAAATTGCCCCTTCTTTGATGAAACGTCCATTCAGTGTTGGCCCATAATTTCCTATGTTTGCCTCTTCCAATTTTGGCTTATATCCCAGTTCGTACCCAAGGCGATTGCGATTTATGAGGATCAGCTCCGAAATCCCTTGTAGATGCTTTCTTAATCCCATGCCTAGAAAGTAGGACATTTCTTTCATCATGGCTATAACTCTTGTATTAATATAACTCTCCTCATCATTCATCAAAACTTGTATGGCCTTGGTTTCATCAAAATCAATCTGTTCAACAAGAAATCCTCTTTCCCGTGTTAGATCTCAAGAAGCGGGGTAGCATCACTGAGCGGAGCTAACAAGCTAGTTTCACCCAGTATAGTGATAGTTACTCCATCTTTGATCAATTTTATCTTTTGGTGTAAGGTAGATAGAACAGCTCCAATCAATGGGTTATATAGCCATGATCTTCCAAGTAGCAAGTTGATTGACACTAGCACATCTAGGACATGAAATTCTACTTCACTTTCCAAGGCTCCCACTGTTACAGCAAAAGTCACCAATCCTAAGACATCTCTTCGCGTGTTATCATATGCTCATACCACCTGTGCACTCAGATTGAAGTCCTGCATCTTCAATCCTAGGTAGTAAACAGTTCACAGCGGGCATACGTTGAGGGCAAAACCATTGTCGACCAAAACAATTGGTACCCAATTTCTCAAACATTTGACGGTTAAATGTAGTGACTTATTGTGGGATGGCTCTTCTGCTAGAAAATCCCTGTCACTAAAGGAAATAATACTAGACTATTTCTCGGGTACCAGCATTCCAGCTAGCTGGTCCGGAGTGACATCAATCGGTATGTCTATGTTGTTCAAGGCTTTTAGGATGGCATGTCGGTGTTTGTGAGTTGCTACCAGTAATCCCTAAATGCTTACATTAGCTTGCGTCTTCTTAAGCTGCTTTGGAACTGCATCTTCCTCTTCGCTATTCTGTCTCTATGTTCTTTTTGCCTGTTTCCTCGGTTCCTTTATACATCTACTTGGTTGCCCCTTCTCCAGCTGTGTAGGCTTAAAGTGTCTTCCACTCCTTGTTAGGTGTTCTATCAGCTCTTCGGGCTCCCACAACCCTTCAAATTGATCAACTACTTCTCGAATTTCGACCACTGGACCTCCTTTCTCTCAAAAGGCCCAGAAATTGTCTGTCTCTTTATTGTTCCCTTCATTTTCCCAGAAGTCTTCCTCGATCCCCATTATGTTTTGTGAAAACCATTCGGACTCTTCACTGATTGCAGCCTCCAGCTCAAAAAGTTGTGGCTTGACACTTCATCTAACGGGTTTTCATAATCATAGGACGGGGGAAGGCCTTAAGGCTCCCACGGACCTTCATGGTCATGTGATTCTTTAACTACCGGGTGCCAGTCTGGCACATCTTCTCCTTTATCATATTGTATATCTGTGAATTCCTGCTCGGCTTCTTCCATCTCCCACATATCGTTCTCTTCTTGATAATCCCATTTGAGTGAACATGAGATAGGTCCATCGGGTAGATGTTGTTAGGATTAGTATACTAAAAATCATATTTTTAATATTTAATTTTATTTTTTAATAAATTTAATTTTTTATTTTATGAGATTTTTTATGAGCAATGTATGTGTATCATTTTTTTAATATTATGCATGGATGTTCGATATTCTGTATAGTATTTAATCTGGTGTGTAGAGTACGACTTGCACACAAAAGATCAGATTTAAAGTTCTTACGAAATATAAGTTTTATATTCATAATTTAGATGAAAATAGATATACAATCTGTACGACTGCAGTATAGAGTTTTAGTAAGCCCATCTTGGTTACGGGAAACAGATAATAGCGTCGTCTATTGTTCCGACTCTCTGTACTAGTACACTTTGTGTGTATTGAGCGGGATATTTTGGGTAATTAATTTTATGCTGACTATATAAATTAATTCACACTCTTAAGGTTATTATGAATAGTGCTTATCCTCTTAATTCTGAAATAATTATTGATTTGTGTACACTTAACATTCGTTATTTTGATTCATTAGAGGGTGCGATCTTATATGGTTCTATATTCCCAATGAGTTGGATAGCGGTATTATTTATATAACAAATATTAATTATTGACGATACCCCCTTAAAGAAACTTATAAGTTTTGACCGGGTCAAACCCTACAGGAGGATTTAATTATCCGGCGGTCAAATAAGTTAAGCGGAAGGATTTAAGGAATATCAAGATACCGATTAAATTAAATTGTTAGTAATTAAATTTAATTGGTGGGTATCAAAAATCTTAACGTGGAGAGAAATAGTAAGCATTTAATAACAGGAGTTCAATGCTATATGGTCTTGAGATTATGGGTCAGAGTGTAATTATAGTACTTTAGTGGTGTGAACTATAATTCAGTATTTTATGAAAATTATAGCAATCGCTGCTGATTTTTTATAATTGCAGATACCGCTATGAGAATTGCTTAATTACAAAAACTGCTAATTCGTGTCTGTGTTCCACTTAAAGTCTTACTCATAATTATTCCCCAGGTCCCTACTGTAACCCTATAAATATACGGGTAGATTGAACTAGTTTCATAACTTGTCTTCTAAGACTAAAGCAGTCTTGGTTCTGCCGGTACGAGTTCTTAGAGGATTATAGCCCACACTATATCTGGAAATCACATAAGAGAATACAGTAGAAGATCTAACAGGAGCTTCAACTCAGATTCAAATTGTAGTTGAAGATTCGACCGGTAAAAAGGTATTCTTCTAAATTAACTTGGGATGCACGAGTTTTATTTTAATCGTTCGTCGTCCAAAATTTTATCTGGAGCCCGTTATAGCGGTATTAATTATTGACGGACTTCATGTCCTAAAAAATTGGGATTGACGATACCCCATAAGGAAACTTATAAGTTTAGGACGGGCCAAACCCTGCAGGTGAATTTAATTATCTGGCGGTCAAATAAATTAAGCAGAAGGGCTTAAAGAATATCAAGATGTTGATTAAATTAAATTGTCAGTAATTAAATTTAATTAGCAGGTATCGGAAATCTTAACGTGGGAAGAAATTGTAAGCATTTAATAACAGGAGCTCAATGTTTTATGGTCTTAAGATTATGGGTCAGAGTGCAATTATAGTTCTTTAGTTGTATGACCCATAATTTAGTATTTTATAGAAATTATAGAATTTGCTGCAAGTTTTTTATAATTACAGATACCGCTATGAGGTTTGCTTAATTGCAGAAATCGCTGATACGTGTCTGTGTTCCATTGGAAGTCTTACTCATAATTACTCCCTAGGTCTCTACTATAGCCCTATAAATATGCGGGTAGACTGAACTAGTTTCATAATTTGTCTTCTAAGACTAAAGTTGCTTTGGTTCTGCCGTTACGAGTTCTTGGAAGATTATAACCCACACTATATTTGGGAATCGCATAGGGAATACAGTAGAAGATCTGACAGGAGCTTCAACTCGGATTCAAATCGTAATTGAAGATTCAAACGGTAAAAAGGTATTTTTCTAAATTAACTTGAGATGCACGGGTTTTATTTTGATCATTCATAGTCAAAAGTTTTATCTAGAACCCGTTTTGGCGATTGCCCGTCTAGTTAATTTTTTTCGTTAATCGTTTGTAAAAACAAAGATCTTGGTAGTCTTGCCTCCAACAATTGATATCATAGTCATTTTATTTTTTGTTTTTGATTATCGGGGCTGGGTAGTTTTAGAACTGTTGCTAACTTTGTTTTGCAGACATTATAATTCCGATTTTATGATCGTCATTTATTTTTTCGAGTTTGATTGATTGGTGTGAATAGTGATCATTTTTTTTAATCACAGGGGTTGACCGTGATAAATTGAATGTGAGCCTTCGAGACATAGGATCGATATAATAGCTAGTTGTATATTTTTAAATATCTGTTTAAATTATTTAAGAACAGGTTGAATATGTCCAAGAACACGAAGAACGGAGGTGGCACCGACGGTGGTTCGGGTTTTAACGGGCCACAGATCGTGGTAAGGTTATAATGATTTTAAACGATTTTTTTGGTGAATTTTTTGACAGTATTTATGTATAAAAAATAGCATAAAAAATAAATCAAAAACAGTAAGAAAAAATCACCAAAACAGCCAGGTTCTAACGACGATTTTTATAATTTTTAGGCCATTTTTGGGACTGCTTTAATCTAAATTTTTTTAAACATAAAATAGAAGTAAAACACATCTCAAAATACAATAAAAAAATAAAAAAAAAAACTAGGCCAAATAGTGCATTAAAAAAATAGCAGCGCTTTTTTCTAACAGCGGCGACGTTATAGCAGCAGCTTCCAGGCAGTTTTTTGACAGTTTTCTGGATTGCTTTCAAGCATGTTTTTTTTAAAAATGATTTTACTTTTCAAGATCTTTCCAACGATATAACATGTGTCGAAAACGGTATTCGGATGAGGCTGGAACGGCCTTGAAAAGTTGGCGGTTAAAGGTGGCGGCGCTGGGTGCGGCAGCAGCAGCTTTGGCCATTGTGTTTGATAGTTTTTTGAGCTGTTTTTAAGCATTTTTTCATAGATAAATAGTAATTTTTGATAGCTTTTTTGGTATAAAGTACGCTGAAAACTGAGCTCGGAAAGAGGTCAAAAAAGTCCCGGGAAGTTAGCTGCGCAGTGCTATTGTGGACAGTAGCGTTTTTCGAAGTTCGAATAGTTTTTTTGGCCATTTTTTGGGCAGGTTTCTAAAAGATTTTTTGACAAAAAAATATCATATTTCGAGAGCTTTTCATCGAAAATGGAGCCTGAATGAGGCGACAGGAGCCGCCTGAAGGCGCCGACGGTGGCTGGTGGTGAACCAGTGGTTTCTGTCTCCTGGGGTTGCATTGTGTTGATTTTCTGATGTATACGAGATTGATATGATATATTAGTATATATCAGATATTATCAGGAAACCCTGATGCAATCAGAACACTGAATCAAAGGCGAACATGAATTGAAATAGCTTACTCTCTAAGGGAGACTAAAACACCTCAGTGTTTCATTTGGATCATAAAATCGGAATATATGCATATCATTTTTATATATATATATACTCTGTGGATGATTGCATATCTATTTTATTTATCCTATTAATTTAATTAATTCAAAAATTCTGTTTTAATTAAAATATTTTGTAATAAAAAATAAATTTAATTTTTTTTAATTAATTAATTTTAATTAAATGAAAAAAATTTAGATATTTTATTTTTCTACAAAATATCACGTTTAAGATGATTTTTTTTAAAAAAATCAAATATCTTAGAATAACGTGAGAATTAATTTTGAATTTTGAATTAATTAAATGAAAAAATATTTAATCAAAATAAATTATTATTTTTCAAA